>DWRA01000246.1:0-29065 GCA_018250295.1 Spathilepia clonius
TAAATTATTGAGTCAATGGATTTTTATAACTTAAATACATAATTTTGTATTTGAGTTCCTTAATTTATTATGATTTGTTTTCGTTTTACATAAATTAAGTATATCAAAGCCAAAGAAAACAGAATACATATCCGACCTACATTTAATTGTAACAGTAAAGCAATTAAATTGTTCATTTCTTTTGGGAGACGCAATAAATTACTGGTTATCAAACGTAATTGCTGGGGAAATGAAATTCGTATTGAAGACGAATTTGGGAGTCGGCAATTAGACGGCGACTGCGGACAATTTGTCGTAGCTACGCCGTAGCACCGTAGCGTTTCATTTGCGAGCAGAGACTTAAATAGGAATATATTACATGTCAATATCAAGATTTAATTGTTTAAGGTAATTTTACGTATATTAATATAAATATATTATAACTATGATGTATACTTATTTACAAACGTTATTGAGAAATTATACTCTGCTATGTTCTCAAGGTATTTTTACTTAGGAGAATATGCGAGGCTCCTATTTAGTCCTTAGTTTTTCTGATACTGGGTACTTGCTATGAATTCAGGTTAGACTGTCTTTTAGTCTAACTTTGCTATTGCTTATTTTTACATGGACAAAAATGTTAATATTTTCGTCATATTCAAAATTCAGTACCTGCTTTAAAAATAAATACTTATAAAATCACATATTTCGAAAATATGTAAATAAAATTTTATACTTCCGTATAAAAATGCATGTGTATAATAATAAAAATCCCTCCTAAAAATATTACAATACTGACGTAACGTAAAAATCATTCTTATTTAACTTCCAAACAAAATTCTCTATCAAGAGCCCAAGTCTTTAAGGTCCCTGGGCATACATAACTCGCAAGACTCGCAACTATTTGAGATAAGACCTTCGTAGACAGTATAGACACTCATTCTTGTCGACTCAAATTACTATAATATATTTTCTACCAGATTTTTTGTTACAGAGACAGAATTACATATAATCCTGTCGACTACTAATTTTAGTAATTTCAGCCTATAAAAGACTATACGTTATCTCCAATAACTAGTAATTAGTTGAAACGTATCTCAAATTTATTTCTATTTCTAGAATCGGTATTTCAAAAATCAATAATAGAATTTTTAACCGATTTTGAAAAGGAGATTCTATGTTCAGCTATCTGCCCTTTTTTACCTTATTGGACACGTTTGGACACACTCGTATTGGACACAATTTACATCGTGATCCAGCTAAATACTTAACCAATATTTAATTTAATTATTTATTTATTGATTTGTAGTGATATAGAAGCCAAGTTAATTGTACTTTTAATAAAAATATATTTCGCAAACATAGGCAATATCAGCACTCCTTCTCATTCTATGTGGAGATCGGTTAATGACCGAACAGTACTATGTCAACGGAAAATTAAAAAAAACAAGCCGTTACATTATGTTCTTTTTATATTATGGAAGTAACAAATGCATGCTATTCTCCTGATGGTAAATGACAACTGCCGCCCATGGACATATGTAATCGCACAGAATTCTGCCTCCTTTCAAATACAAGAATAGCAGCTAAAATAATAAATTAAGATTTTTAATAAAAAGTAAAATATATTTTCTTATACCTCAATAACGCCTGATAGCTTTACCTCATTGAGTTATATTTAGATGCTTACGCCGCTAAACAATGGCTGGCGTTGAGAGCCCGCGTCATCTCAAGTTCTCTGAGGATAACAGATAGGTTTACGTCTTCTGCAATGGGTCTTATCTTAAGAGCCCAATGAGCATGAAGCATTTACGACTACAAATCTATGTGTTTTCTTAAGATTCTTGTTTGAAATGTCTACTTTTACTTTTGACAAGCTGTATTTTTGAATCGTTTGCACCGAAGCGAGCTAGCTTGCATGTTATGACAAAGTGAGAAAGTTATGTAAAATAAAGTCAATTTCTTCGTATGTAGCATAAAGAAAATCATGTACGTATATAAATACCTAATCATTGTATTTCTCTACGCTAACGTGGCGGCGTTGTCATTTAATACGTCAATCCAAATGCCTAGATAATAAATTCAATAAGCAAAGGATGATTTAAGAAAAACATAATCGAAAAGTCAGCTCTCATTTAGGTCAAAAGTACGAGATAAATTAAAGGCTGGATAGAAAATGGTGTCGAATAACTTTCCCCTTAGTGCATTTACAGAGTTCGTCTCTCTATGTGCATACTTCCCAACTTTTAATTAACGCTAATGAGTGTACGAGAGCGGTGTAATATCTCAAAAGGAACTTTTTCTTTATATTATTATAACGTCAGAAGCAACCGGCGTTATAAAAAACCATCTAAAGTGCAATGGTAAATGAATGAAGATAAAAGTACCTCAATTAAATAGAAAAGCAGTAAAGGCTGTAGTCTAACTGGAGTACAAAGTACAAATAAAAGACATTTTTAACATCCTATAATTATACCTTGGAGTTAGTTTTATCCTGTCCTTCAGCACGCTGCTTTATCAGACTTTTTCAAGCATCATCGAAAAAACGGAGATCAGTCAACTTTTTATAAATATTTTCCTAAGATACAATATTTATTTATCAACTGTTTATTTAAGAACTTACGAATGAATTATATTTTAAAAGTATAACGGTAATTTCATTATTGTTTGAATTAAACACAGCATCGCAAAATATTAGACAAAAATAGATCAAGTATGGAAATCTCTACAGGCCTTGGTTTTGTGTATGTTCAAAATGCTAAACGTATAAAACACGGAGAAAACTGATTACGTAAACATGACTTTTACTAATTCCACTGTGAATTCCGCAATGTGTTTTGATATTTAACTCGGCAGAACGTAACTTGCTGACAGAGGAATGTCTCGGCAGCGGAACTTCAGTGTCATTAGTGTTTCAGTGAAACTTCCGCGTAATTCCAGCTGTAAAGTTGAGCTCGGTACTCCCTGCACGTTCATTAAATTACCGAATTACATGAAGACATTCGTTCTTAAAGGCTCCTAGTCACATAATAGTGCATGTTCCATAGGTTAGAATGTAATTGAGATATTTCGGATGAAAACGTCTGAAAATATTCAGTTTTATAATAGATTTTTAGAGTCGTACACGTAAATGGGAGTTGCATCCCATTAAAAAAAGAAACTTCTTTTCTTTGCGGACAAACAGACTATCTATTCCGGACCGGATGGCAGAAAATGTTTCTGCCTACTACATATTATCAAATTTCGATCTAGGAAAGACAAAAATCGGGTAGATTGAAATTTAACTATTACGAGTAAGTCCTCAAGAAATTTTTCTGCCTACTATAAATTGTCAAATGTCGATCTTTGGTTGACAAAAGTTTAATAGATTTATTTATTTATTTATAGCGGGCACGTGTCTTCCCACTAATGGGAATATTCTGGTGATCTGACCAAATAATGTGAAAATACTGTTTTATGGCCAAACAAACAAATACGCAAGAATTTCTCGTAAATAAACGAATTTACACTTTAAAAATAATTATGACCTAGTTACGTGATTTTAAAAATGATGCGTATTTAAATTAATGAACGTGTAATATATAAAATAGTAACAAACAAGGCCTTTGTTAAACATATCGGATGATATTTACTGTGTATTAAAAGGTTACCTCATAACAACCGTATCGTGTGTCAAAGATTTTATTTGTGGTAATTGTAATGAATTTATATCAATGTAACAATGTCACACGATATTTACACTATATTAACAAAGTATTTATGAGTATTATCTATCTATATTTTTCGTCGTTTTCATATAGAATAGAAATAAAACAAAGGACAGAAAAGAAAAATCAAGAGTGCTTTCTGATTGAATTATGTCCGTGCTCTAACGCCAGCAGCGCTGTTATTCCAATCAATCTATCCAATTTTTGCCAACCAGTGATCGAAATTTGACAATTTCTAGTAGGCAAAATAAAATTTAAGTAAAACTGGTTTAATACCTACAAATAATAATGAAATGTTCACTTGAGTGTATATTAGCATTGATATATACATAGTACATTTAAATGTGATTTATTCACCCTCGACGAAGCAATTTAATGTATTGTGAAAGATAGAAACGCGAAGTACATTATAATTAGCGTAATCGCTTGTTATTCGACTCCTTTATTCCGAGCCATTCAACCATGAAGATCAAAGCGCTTTCGAAACAACGGCTAATGTTAACAGAGACTTAATTATGAGTAGTCAAATACAGGAATAAAATTTTATTTTATGAAAAAAATGTATGGATGAATTTAGATATGGTAGCGGAATTGAAGGTGATAAAACCTCTTATATTTCGACTCCGGGAAGATCACCACCATATTGATTTCTGCTCTACAATACTGGTGTTAAGAGCTGCTGTATTCTGGTTTGGAGAGCGTGGTAAGACATACTTATCCGAGGCAGTCCAACTTAGTCCTCAGGGATAGCAACGCATCTATAGCTCCACACAGTGTAAATACGATTGTTTGCATGCATTGCAAAAGAAAACAATACAATATAAAAGGCTCTGTCAACTTAACGGTAAACACGCTAATAAAATTAGATTTGTTTTCCTTCTCAACATATAAAAATCTATTATCAAAGGAGGTATGACACTCATAAATAAGGGTACGGGCATACGTTTCGGGCAAAAGCTACGGAAAGCTCCCACGGTGATTTCATTAATCAGATTGCCATTTTGAATAGTGAACATTTTCTTGGCGGTGTCCCAATTTTTCTTACCTAATATTACTTCTGGCCTATTGTTTTGCCTATATCTTCTGTTCATGTTCTCGGTTTGTCAAGGTAAAGAGTAGAATTTTTCCCTTTCTTCATTTTTAGGTAAAGTATTGTTACATGACTTCTTTTGTTATGAATGAATCTTCTAAGTAAGAAGACGTTGTCCCAAGTACATAAGGTTACGCAAAATTGGGTTGCGACACAATACATAATATAGTTATCTAAATTATAACTGCTGTCTACCACTGTTGGATAGTAAATCGTATTAGTAAATGTTTACAGAAGTCGGTAAAAATGTTTACAAAACTTAGTAAAAATGAATAATGGCAAAGATAATTACATAAATCCCCTGAATTCTATTTAAATCGATGACTTAGGGAAAAGGTTATCTTTTAGATAATGCAAATGGCTTATACATATAAGCTATAGATCTACTTAAAACCTCAATTTAAAGTAATGTTAATTTTGAATGTGGTCTGCTTTAAATTATACTAAGTCCTAATATCTTTGTACGTATTGAAATTTTAAAACACGTCAATAGTTAGAAGATTATATGTATTAAAGCGGATTGTCGAACATGTCTTCGCGATTACCTACAGGCGGTTTAACATTACATGCACAAGTAATAACATTACATATTAAGATTCTGAGAATCATGCATAAAATTGCAAACGTGACTTGAGTACATACGGCACTCACAAGATTTTTGCAAAGCTTTCGCGCTATATTACCTACTCAAAGGTCCTTAAACTAAGTTTACATTTCGTACGCTTACACATCTAAAAAATGTTACGACGTACTGGTATTTTGCAGATTTTTTGTGTATGAGGAAGTAGCAAGCGTGTTTGCGGTCCACCTGATGGCAACAGCCGCCCACGGACGTTTGTAATCTATCCCAGATAAGATTTGAATCCTACCTGAAGTCGATCACAGATGTATTGCTACCCCTCAGGACTAAATTGGAATGCCTTGGATAAATAAGTCTTCCTTATCACGCCCTTCAAACCAGAAAACAGCAGCGCTTAACACTGCTATTATTGGGCAGTTATTAGTTCTTAGTTGTTATAATATAATAATTATGTATAAATAGTTGTTTTTTTGCAAGTGATTGTATAATCTTAAGATAAATATTAATAAAGATCTTCAATGATATAAAACGATTCTTCGTTTCATATAAATTTACCATATTTTATTTATTATTTAATGTTTTTCACGCTATGAAAAAAATGGGACATAAAAAGTGTTACATCCAACAAAATACTATTCCTAAAATGCGAATAAACGCCCATTTTTTTATTAACTTCCATAACTATTGCAATGATCTTCTGGATTACAACATGTGTCGTATCGAAGCTAACTTCTCCGTTTTCTCATTTCCAGATTCAGAGCTCGAGGAGTTGGGTGAGCAGTTGCCGCGGTACCGCCCGGATTCCATAGCGGCGTTACGGAGAGCTACCAGGTTCACGGAGCCAGAACTGAAGCGCCTTTACCGAGGGTTCAAGGCCGAGTGTCCCACCGGCGTGGTGCGGGAAGACACGTTCAAGCTCATATACTCGCAGTTCTTCCCTCAAGGAGGTTAGTATGATTACGCACGAGACGGTAAGTACGGGTTATCGCAGAATGTGGACTTACCAAATCTTTAAGAGCGACAAATTTATAATTGAGTTTACCATATTCAGTTTAAATTGGTACTCAACAACAGTGAACCTTTGAATACCGGTAAAACTTAACATTTAAATATTGCCAATGAATAACTAGCGTCGTACATTTATATGCCTGTATATGTATGTCACTGAGGCGCGAGTTTGTATGGGAAAGTTACACAGCGAAGTAAATAATATCAAAAACTTAGTATGCTTACGTGGTAAGTACATTGAACTTCTTTAAGGAGTAATCTTAATTAAACGTATGTTTCAAGATTAACACGCTACACACTTTTTAACACAAATAAACTCAACATAATTATCAACCTTTTTAATATGAAACTCACGGACTTGTGGATTTGTGGTTTTACACAAGAATTACATATTTGGCTGATGCAGTATGAAAAAACGGTTAACATATCTCTGCCATTTTAAGTTTTTTTTATTACTTTGTCTACGCACTACACACAAAGTATTTAAATTTAGTGGTCACTATTAACTATGTAGACATACGTACAATTATGTTTCTGATCAAAGTTACCTACACAACTACAAACTTTGTAGCTAAAATGTTACAAAGTTTGTTAAATTTTATATGCAATTCTTTGACAGTACCTACAACAACTTATAAAGAGGGTATTCAAACCTTTTATTACGAATAATTCTGCAAATACTTTCATTAGGATAAGTAGTTAATCTGTAAGCCTACAACCGATTTGCTTACCTAAAAATTATTACAAGGATTAAGTATTTTTTGCAAACAAAGTTGATTATTATTTTAGTAGCAACAGAGTCTTACCTATAAATAACTTAGCCGTACAATTTATAGCACGTTGTTCTTTTAATACGGTAAGTATTACGTACCTAATTACACCGAAGTATAAAATACTAGACAAGCTTTTGGTACTAAATATACGACGTTGCAACAATCGCAGCTTCATTTTTATAGCGACTAGTTTCGGGTTAATGTTCTTGGAACGATTTATAAGATTTCTTTGAAACCCTTTTCGCACCCTCGATCAATCATCTTGACATGCTGTTTTGTATATGACAAAAAAACATGTCCGACTCTCACTTTTCAATTTATGAATATCACATCTTGTACGAGGCGTAGAATATGTAAAACCAATAACTACTTACTGAAAAATTACTGTATCATAAATAGATGATTAAAGATTTTTTTATATATATATAACCCTTTTAGATTAGAAGTAACTTGGTAAATCATAAATCGAAAAGTAATTCTAAATACAAACATTATGAGGACTCCAATGACAAGTATGTGTCAAAATTTTTAAAACGATGCATAAGAGATAAGTTAAGCAAATTAGAATGATGCAGAATAACAAACACGTCAGTAATAAATACAACTTTTGGCATGCTGGTTATCAAGCGAAGGTCTAGTAAACAGTAAATGAAAAAGCGCTAGAGTCAGTATGGATCTACCCCCTGGTCGAACCTTCCCAGGCACCACAGCTTCATCCATTTCTAGTATGGAGCAGTTCCGCCTTTCGATGGATCAAGAAATGCGTCTAAGTAACAATTAAATATAGTTACTTATCACTAACGCGTCAGACAAAATCAATTCGCAGCTTGAGTTCCGTTTTAATATACCCCTGTGTTTTTTCCCTTTAATATTAAATAATAAATGAAATAGGTTTGTGTTTTATTTCTCCGGGAAGACAAAGAAAAAAACCTTGAAGACGTCGTGTTTATAACAAAGGTAAGTGCTTACTTTTTACTTACTTTTAGACTAACATTAAGTAAAAATTATATTCCTACCGTAGAACCAATACATTGATTATATAGCCGTACAAAAATGTTATGTACTTATCATGAAGGGTAATAGAACAAAAAATGACATAAAAAAATGTTCGACTTACGCATAACATGCCTTAATTTTTTGGGCTCCCCGAAGGTCCGTTACAATAACCCAGATCCCATGACACCTACATATTACGTAATATCCGGTCATAGTGAAATTAAATGGGACATGAAAAACGCATCACGTGACCGCGAAGTCCCATCAAGCTGAGTGCTCGGGCGGGGCGACATCGATAACGTCTGTGGTCGAGGAGGGACTGCGTATGTCGCGGCCGAGATATAATTATTTGTATTACAATAAATACCAATTTATCCTGTTCTGTACCGTATAACAATAATTTAACCCTGCTGTTAAAGTTTAAAGGGTGTATAAGTCAGTATTTGTTTTCAGAGTTCACGCATCTGTGGCAACCTCAGATAGATATTCAATGGTGCTGGGGGTTGATTACAAAAGTTTATGGTCAGTGAAGCTCATTTTCAAATAGATATAGGTATCTACTGCGTGCTCGTTACCTCAATATTTTATTAAATCCTTAATCTAGAAAGATTGAGTAAGATTATGGTACGAGATTAGGAAGTAGGTATCTCAATAACCACTCAATAACTAATAAGTCTGTCTAAATAGAAACAGTAGGTACGCAATATAAATCGTAATAAAACATAAATCGTAATAAAACTAAATATTAGCTATCACAAAAACATTAGTTGTTTACCCAAAAGATAAATTCTTCATCTTAGCTGCCACACGCGCAAGTTGCTAAGTAAAAATGACTAATTCCCACTGAAATAACAATTTTTAATGTATTTTAATTTAATTTTGTGAATATAAATGTACATGTCCAGTGAAATATACCAATAACTAAGGTCACATTTGCGCTATCTTTCTTTGCGTGAAATGACAGAGGATTGAGGTGATGAGGGAATGAACTTGTACATCATTTTATCTTTGGGGACTAAAGTCCTTTGCTGAATATGGATCCGGATTTGGATTACTTCAAATAATCAGATATGCTATCGTATATATTAATCCTAGCCCTTTAGCGCATGAGGTTTTGACAATCAGTGTTATACGTGTCCTATATCAACTTAAGTTTTAATTTAGCACGATAAAATTCATGAATACTGGAATAATAAAGACTTAGCAGTAAAAACCGTGGTCTTAAACGGTTACCTACGTAGTTATTTGATTCACTTTCATTGGCTTCGTTAACGGTTCTCTTTGCGCCCATTCAAATTGCCTTCATTGCCATTCGATTTTATCCGGGAGCAATTTGACTTGATTGCAAGAACGTTTTGGTTAACACTCATTCTCGATGAATAAATAAAAAAATGATTGCCGTTAGAAATTTTGTCCATGGATAGAACTGAATAGTTGCTTATAATCTATACTACACACACATCTACCCGTTTTTTACTAAGTCTGTATTCTGGGAAACTCGCCTGCGATGCGTAGAAACTTATTGACGTATATTGTCTAAAACAAATAAGTATTCTACTAGAATTACGTTAACAAAATTAAATAAATCATATTACTCACTACATTACTACATTACGTCACTCATATGTCACAAAAATATAACTTATTGCACTTAATGTATCTGTAATTATATAATTTATGTGTAACAAAATTTTAAAACAGTTTTGTACTCTTTAAATATGTAAACAAAACTATTCGTTAGAAAACCCGAATCAAGCATGCCGTCACCACAAGCTGGTACTACAATGTTTACATTTGTTTAGTCTCCACGATATATAAGGTCAAAAAATATATACGAATAGACAGATAATAGATATATACTATAAGAATGTAAATATTATTTACTTTAAAAATTAATCTTAATTCAAGGCATCAACTTGAAACTAGCGTAGAAAACCTTATAAACATCTCGAGGGAAATGTATCTCATTAAGTGTTTCGCAAAACTAAACTAACGAGTTACTGAGAGTCTTTTAGAGCCGCGAACTACTCACATTTAGCTCTCTTGAAATGATAGAGAGGCGAGAAATATGCTCTTCCTCAGGCACACTGGGGTTACGAATAAGACTCATTACAAATATTCATTTTAAATTCTACAAAGCTCTTGCAAAATGACCAGTTTGTCATTTTGCAAGAGCTAACTCATTTACGTGAAATTGCTTTGGTCACTACTAATCTATTTAAACTCCATTTTACTCTTTCATTTGTCAAGTGTGTAACTTCTTAGTGACATTTAAATTTCACGAGACAATAAAACTGTTTATAAAACTCACAAAAAACCCTCACTACTTTTAAGCAATGGTATTTTAATACCTTTAAATAGACACATTCAGTTAATTTTGATGTTGTCCAAAAAATTCGGGTTACGGAACAAATATTATCGGCCATTGTCGTAGATAATAATCCAAAGCTCAAATAAGATTGTTTTTTTTCATCTCTTCTACAGAATTAATGTTATCAATATTGGAGCTTTAAAAGGTGCATTGGTAAATTGGTAACGCAAATGTGAACAACATCCTACTATAATTTTTCAGGCCTGTACCTGTTTTAGTATATCTGGTGGCCTGAATCCACATTCAATATTTACTTATTGTATATAATAATCTCATATGCATTGTTTAGTAGATTAAATTACTCACTGAATAAATATTGGACGACTAAAAAACGATATGACGGATACCCAAGTTAGATATGTATACGGACAATTCAATAAATGTTGTATAAAAGCCAAGTGTGCTGTAATACTTTAAATCCAGATGCTCAGAAAATCAATGTATTTGCTTGAATTTTAAACAGAAGTCAAAGCGTTACTCCAGTTATGAGGTGAAAAGTAACTCAACTTGTATGGAGATGATTGAAAAGATAGAAGGTCCGCAAGTATTATCCAAAATATTGAATATATGGAAACTTATACAGGACATTAATAATAAAATATAATGTTACGTTAAACATATATACCTGTTACTAGAAACTATCTAAACTAATACAATGTTATGGTAAGAAAATTGTCGGAGTAACGAAAAATTAAAAACCTCAAGTCGGAAATGCAAATCGCGATTTAATGTTTTATTTAGAAAGAAAATAGAGCTAGTGATTCCGGGCTGACTGATTTATTTGTACGGGTCACAAATTCACAATTCACACACGGCCGACGTTCGGTCGGGAACATCAATGAATGCCCATAAAATTCACTTGTGAAATGTCCAACAAAATTTATCGCATACGAACCTTATGAAAATATATAAATCCGTTTCATAAAAGTTTCTATTACAATGTAGTTTTACTTTGTGACTTTATTGTGATAATTCGAATAAGCACACAAATATAAAGCTCCCTTTTTATTCGTGTAATTGTAAATTGTAATTAATTAAAACTTAAAATTATATCTACTTATTTCAATGATTAGCTCCGAGAAAATCAGTGCCGTATTAAAATTTTAATTCACTAACATAAAAGGGGTAAAAAGTAAAGAATAGACTTTAGTTGATAGCAAATAAGTCAAAACGATTGAAGAAGAGAACGATGGTGTAATTGTAGGTGGTAGAAACCATTTTGGTCTGACCCCGGCAACACCACAGCCACACCTATTTCTGGCTAATAATAACAGTATTAAGCACTGCTGTATTCTACTTTGAATGGTGTGGTAAGGGAGACAAACTACTTTAGGGCGTTCTAACTCAGTCCTCAGTGGTAGCATATGTGACCGACCCCAGGTAAGTTTTTAATCTAGTCTGGGGTCAATTCCAGATGTTCATAAGCGGTGAAAAATAAAACAGAGCTCAAAGAATGTAAAAATGTGTATACTTTTAAGGCTTCTTTAACTTATCCTACCAAAGCTACATACGAAATACGGTACTCGGAAATGCAAGTAAAATTTTACCAATTATCAGAATTCAAAATTTTAATGCATTTCTTCTAAATATTTATATAAAACCCATACCCTCGTGGACAGGCAGAAGTTATTATTTACAATTGATAAATATTTTTATAATTTTATAGCATGTACAACTAAAATGTAAAAATATAAAAGAACGAATACTCACTTAAAATGTACTATTAATGTAGCAAAATAATTAACAACTCTATTTTAGAATTTCTGTAATAATTTATTATAATGATCTTCATTTTTCAGTTTTCATGCATTTTTTGATTTAACTTTTCACACACACAAATGTGTTACTTTTTCTCGACGAACATACCCTGATATTAGGTTTTTAATCCTTAAAAACCTTAAAAAGATGGTAATAAAAAGTCACGATTATCAAATATACATATGTTTTATTAATGCTTAAGTAACGTGTTAAATTATTATTTTTTTCATCCTTAAACAAGTAATAGTGAAATAACGTAATCGATTTTTGTGTAATCGATTATCTTCAAATTTGTGAGAGTAACTATCCAGCCCTAGCAATGTCCGGTTGAAGCGGATGCTCATGGACATCCCTAGCGACGGAAATGTTTGTTTTTATGTTGGCTACCATGAAAGTAAACGGATATCAATGTATAAACTTTTACGTGTATTTTGCAGTTGCCCTTTACATTTTGTAAATTAAATCATACATAAATTAAAGTCTTATTGAAATACATATAAAAAAGTTAAATTTCCATTTCTACACTGACTGGCTGGTAGACTTTTTGAATATGTTTCTAGGTATAAATTAAATCCGTTAAATACATACAAAATATATATAAAACATATAGCTTTTGGTTTTATTATATTCTATTCTATCATTGACTATTAGGCGTGGCAAGGAATCAGAACTAAGTTACGATTAGTGCGCAGAAGCGCGCCATTTCTTGTATCGCAGTTACTGCGCATGTGTTGGTAGCACTGCACTGTTTCCTCCAAGCCACTCGCCCAGACGCCATTACCACGCCACCGGATCACGGATCTGTCAGTTGTGCTGATTTATATCTAAAACGTTTAGAATTCCTAGCAGTGCCTAGTTTTTGTGTTAATAGTTGATACAAATACGCTTTTCCTAAGATGGCAGATGAAAAAAAGGTACTTAAACTTATGTATTATCAGACTTTGAACGCAACCTAAGCTTTGCCTTAGACATGGCGTTGTTCGCAAAATGTGCCTCCTCAGTAGGATAGTGAATATTTGTGGGTTATGATTACGGTGTAACATTGTTTCTACATTGAATTCCAGGGAGAAAGCGAACACATCAACTTGAAAGTCTTAGGACAGGATAATGCTATTGTCCAATTCAAAATCAAAAAACACACACCGCTCAGGAAATTGATGAACGCTTACTGTGATAGAGCTGTAAGTATACTGTTATACGCTATTTCAGTTTATAAATTATGTGACAATATCAAATATTCATGTTTGTGCTTAACACGCATCGTGAACAAAGATCAAACACGCTTAATGCGTTATGAATTTCATATACCTACACTCGCAAACACTAACGCCTACTACACTACTTTAATCTACTAGCAATTAATTTAATTGTCACTAATATATCATTATTTGTGTAAAGTACACATATCTAGTGAAATGAAGCTACATATTTACACTAATAAATAAATATGGTGTAATTCTTCACATACTTCCTTTATCTAGATTACATGAACATCTCATTGCATAAATTCTACTAACTCATGGACTAGACATAGCTTAACACTTTATCGCAACACTTAGTACATTCGGAAAGTCAGTAATACTCTTAGAAAATCTATGAATAGTACTTGTACTGTGTAGAACCATGGACAAAAATGTATCTATACTTAACATTTTCTACTTGACTCTGTTAGATTTTAAGCGTTTCTTATACATATATGTCGTGGGTTTATCCTAAAATGTATATAAATAACATCAATATGAATTTGCAACAATATTTGCTCTATGTACAATATGTTAGGCCACAACATTTATAAAAATCATGGTTAACCTTATCAATATAGCTATCTAAATACAGTTATAGATATGTGATACCAAAAGCTATGTTTAGGACAACTTACGGTATTAGGCTGGTTAGCTTTAGATAAATAACATCATGGTACATCAAACGCAAACATTTGTGTGGTAAGAGATAAACTTAACGAGGCATTCCCAACTTGGCCCTCAGGAGTAGCAACGCTTCTGTGGTTGGCTTCAGTTGGGATTCCGGTCTTATCTGGGGTGGATCACAAATGTCCATGGGCGGCAGTTGCCACTTACCATCAGGTGGACTGCATGCTCGTTTGCTACTCCATCAAATATTTAAATGAATCGTCTTAAATCAAAACTAGAGTTAATCCATCTGTCGAAATTAGTCTATAACTGTAAATTAAAAAAATATATAAAACTAAAGTTTTACAATAGCTATCAAAATAAAAAAAAACAGTTAAAACTCAGTAACAAAACAAAATGTTTTTGAACTGTTTTGTCTTTGTTTATTTCCATATAGATAATACAATATGTTTGATAAGCATCATGATTTTTGATGTTCACATTTGAAACTTTCATCATCAAAATTAAAAAATGCTAGATATGATTAATTGTAATGGCAAATGTACTTGCCATATGAAAAGGATATTTCATGTTATAGGTACAAAATGTAGAGGATATAATACAATAAAGATGTTATTTCCTTTTATTAAATATGTTGGGTTTGTCTTGAGGTGGCAACTAAACAAGAAACACTTTTTCTTTTGTTCATGTTAGGCTTATAGTAACTAAAATAAAAATATAATATAATAATATAAAATAAAAATATAAAAGTACTGTCCTTCATTTACATGATTAAAAATAAAATTGTATATTACCAAATTTTTCTGCAATTGAATTGCAAGTACTGAAAATTATACCTTCGTATTTATATTCATGAATATGAGATATCAAACATTTGTTACGTTAGCATAGAGCACAGTTGACGATTACATAAGGGGCATTGGTGGTTCAATTTTGTGCATTTTCCTCGGCTGTGCAGCAGATGGAATGTTAAATACCTGTCATATGTTCATAATTGTGAAAATTTGCAGTCTTACGAGTAATTCGGAAACATCTGACATGAGTAGCCACTAACCCATACTTTCTTCTGACAATCCTCATTGAGCCGTATTGGGGAGTATAGTCTAGGTTACCTGAGTTTAAAAATGGGGCCTATGTAAACCATTTCAATATAAAAAGAGGTCGTATGTTTATTGTAAAAATTCAAACATGACTAAAATATAGTAATAGGTAGCATAGGCACACAAATACTTCATCTTTATTCATTGAATGATAATCATGTTATTTTTATCCTATTGTGTAATTTGTACATGAGCATTATTCATATATAGTTTATGAAATCTTAGGTCATAATCATAGAGTAAAATGGTATAGAAACACAGGATAATAAATAATGCTGCAATGGTTTCTTCACTTTTAACTCCACATTATTGTCATTTATGTCACAAGTGATCATGATTCATGATATAATTTAAATATCAGACTGGCAGATCAGTATATTTGCTATTATATTATGAAATAAATGTGTCAATGCTAGAGAGATGACTTGCAAGACATCTCTCTAGCATTCACAGATAATCAAAAGTTCTTACTCATTACAATTGTCTATTTCAAATGCCTTCTTTTTATCAATTTCTTTAATATACATTTAATAAAAAATTTTATTGTAGAATCATTGGTTATATAATCAAATACATCATGTTATGTTATTTGGTTCCAGGGTCTATCAATGCAAGTAGTACGATTCAGATTTGATGGGCAGCCAATCAACGAAAATGACACTCCAACGTCACTAGAGATGGAAGAAGGAGACACAATAGAGGTGTACCAGCAGCAAACCGGTGGAATGCTTATAGTGTAATTGATATCTTAAGGAACTGTCCATGGTCGGCGGGAGATCACCACGGTGTCTAAATCTTGGCACAAGACTTGACCTTCACTAACACTGACAATTATTGTGTGCTAATACAGACCACATCATTTTGATCATGGGAATTGGTTTGTCAGTCATGCTTCTACGCACAAACCAACCCACCTGGTAATAACTCCTTAATCAATGCACTAATTAATTTGCTCATGAGTGCATTTGTCTTATCATTTACATTTTAAGTTCAGAGCTCAAGATTTGCGCCAAGACATAGGCCCATCTCAAAACCTTAACATTAAGTTAATTTTAATAACATCATTTGTATCTGTATGGAAGATTGTGAAGTTTCTAGACAGACAATATCTCAAAAAAGTGTGTTTTCTGTTGAAATATTGTTTGTATAGAAATTAAGTATTTGAGGTGGAAATTTGAAGGAAACCAAATGTTCTAGGTATCTTCAACAATTATTCCATTGTGATAAATTTTAGTTGACATGTCTATAGTATCAGCCAGTATTTTAAATGCTGAAGGACTAAGCATTTTTCCAGGTTTTTCTATGTGGTAACTGTAATTTATTAGACATAATGTCTCTTCTATTCCAAGTGTCGATCTAAACCACTACGTACCTACTTGAAATAAAGTTAATGTAATGTCATTTTGTGTTTTATTTTTATTTGTTAAATAATTTACAAATAAAATTGTGTACATACCTCTCCTAATAACCTAACCGTCTATATATTTTCACGCATTATTAATAATCAATCTACGCAATGTTTTACGCACAAAAAATTGGATAGATTGATTACAATGACTAACGGACGCTATCCGATGTTTCGTCTTCCATAGAACGATAAGATATTTTACATCTTCTGTTTACTAAAAAATTGCAAACTTCTATCTTAACCAACCAAAAACTTGAAATCGAAGCTACATATTACATTTTTGTTTGTAATGTAAAAAATATTTGTAAAGAATTGGTTAAAGATTTATGAACTGCTGCTTAACACGTTTTAATTGTTTCTGTGCGGTCGTTAGAAATATTTCATTTAATTGCGATAATGGCTAATGGTTATCTCGCTATGATAACAGGAACTCTCACTCCGATTGCAACTTATTCATACTGAAAATGGTCTGATTTTCCTGGTGTACTACATACTACGAGGTAATATCCAAGTATCCCAATGTATATAGTGTTACGAAATATTTCAAAATATGTAAAATTAACTACCTACCACTTACTTGCTACACGATATCAATAAGAGTGTAATGCCATGAAATAATATGCTAGCCATTTTACTCGGAAGCTACATAGTGTATCCTATAAAAAGACAAATTGAGAAAAAACATCGTGTGTCGCACAACATATTTTTAACTGATTTCAAAAAGGAAGATATTGTATGTTTGGCTGTTTGTATTTTTTTTAGGATTGAAAATAACTTTTTTACTTTTACTAAGCAAGTCGAATGTTGGTGCACATTTTATTTATGATGTAAAAACACCAGTAAATTTGGTGTTTAAAAATAAAAGTTCCTACTACTCCAAATTCTCCAACGATTTATTGATATGATAACTTATGTATATAATTTAGGCATTACTTTCTTATTTACAGCAAACACTGCTCAGTACGCACATTATGTTTTCAATACATTGGACCAAGACAGGAGTGGATTGCTAAGTTTTGAGGTAAGTTTTATGGCACTACTAATCGGTGAGAATATAGAGTGACATTAGCAACAGTAACGGTCACATGTGTTATTGCAACACCGCTGCAGTGTTTTTTTATGTTCCCCTGCCGGACTCAGGTCTCCCCATAATTGACCATGCAACACCAAAGTGAGGGTAATAAAAGCTTTAACTTAGCCGACAAGTTTTAACGAGTGCAATTAAATGATAACAAACTTTAATATACACTACACACACTCCGGACCTACGCGTGCTTCCATGTAAATAAAATTCTACAAGTACTTGAAAATTATTACAGGAATTCGTCACAGGCTTGTCAATTTTATCAAGAGGAACACTGGAAGAAAAGCTACGTTGGACATTTTCGTTATACGATATAAATGGTGATGGGTACATAACCAAAGACGAAATGACAGAAATAGTAACCGCTATTTATGATCTTATGGGTAAAATAGTTGAACCTATGATAGATGATGAAGCAGTACGTGAAAAAGTGGAGAGATTATTCCAAGTATGTATACCTTTTTAATCAAAAATAAAAAAGTAAATGTATATGCAGGCGTGCTGACGTTCATGCAGTCACGCTAACGCCATCTGGTAGATTATAATCGAAAAATGAATAATAATTTTTTAATAATAAAACTTAATAATTATTGGTATTATGAAGATTTTTCAAAACCGTCGCTTTATCTCATTTTTCACACTACTATTGATACACAATACCCACACGGTATTAAACCCAAACTTTTACCTCTTGTTTTACGTTAAGAGGTACGCTAATACTAGAGTATCTACGCTTACTAATTCATAGAATCAGAATAGTCCGTTTAAATTATATTATATTTTGTCTTATTTGTACAGTATTCATATTTTATAAAACTATTTCGTAAGCGGTAAACGTGTATTCTTCCAGAAAATGGACTTAAATCGTGACGGGGTGCTAACCCTGGACGAGTTCCTGGACTGCTGCCTGCGGGACGAGGACATCTCGCGCTCGATGGGCGTGTTCGACAGCAACTTCTGACGCGGCGGCAGGCGCGCGCGCCGCCCGCCGCGCGCTCCGTGACGTCACGCAATGTTGCCCCTTCACACGTTACAATCTAATATAGTACCAGAACCTAAAATAAAACAGCCTCTTTGAAATCGTTCAAAATTAGTAAAGCGTTGTATGTAGATGTGTGTCCAATAAGTATTTAATTAATCTGCACTTGCTACCTGCGTTCTGTTGTTATTTTCACTTCTCAATTCTGAATGTGTCCTTTAAATCTCTCTTCGCAAAGTATTCTCAAAATTTTGTTAATTTTAAATTTCTCTTTGAGATCGTCATATCTCCGAGAGATTATTTCTGTATGTCCATTCAAATTTTATGTTCTCATTTTGCATATCCAAGTTTTTTGCAATTAATAGGCACTATATCTTAACTGTAATTTCGTACAAATTATCTACTATTTGATGTCATACAATAAAAAGAAAATATGAGGGAAGTCTTGTCTATTTACCTGTACGGTTTCTATCTTCGTAAATATCAAAAAATTAGTCTTATGAAATAGAAATAACTCTTTAACTATTTCTTTATTCTTATTGGTAGCACGTCCTGTTAATTGATAAATCATTACGAAGTAATGAGAATGAAGATGTAATAATAACGTGTAACTTTAAAAAATCATCAGTGTTATAGGATTGTCTAAAACTCTAAACAAATCAATGTTAAGGCGACCTTACTCTGTAGCAAGTCTAAAATACCATAGTTGTTTTAATGTCAATAATTCTAAACAAGCTTAAGTGTTTATATGCAAAAGTTAACTTGTGAGTATTGCACGAACAGTAAAACTTAACAATGAATTAAGTATTAAAAATATCTGGCTATGATTTGTCTCAATTGTGTGCCTATGTGTATCAATAATTTTCATTAATCACTGTCTCTAAAATTATATACCTTCATTTTTCATGTTACAATTTTTTTGTAATCATACTTCCTAATATCTTCAGTTTTATTCAATTGTTCCGGCCATTTTAAATAGAAAACTTAGAGTAAATTATTCAATAAAGGTGATTGTAACAAATCACCTTTTAGGCATAACTAATTTCGTCGCATTTGTTACGGAAAATATTTATATTCATACATGATTGTTGTAATATAACATTTACAAAACTAATGAACACAAACTATACGACACCTACCCTTTTTGTTTTATTAATTGATTTCAATTAGCTATTGCATCAATAATAACATTACAACACAAATTAATTTGCAGAAATATTGCACATAATTTTAAAAAGCTAGCTGGCCGAACATAAATAGTATATCACTATAATCATGAATTAAATTCAATCAAATAACATTCTTTTCTACTTTAAACGTAAAAGGACACTGCCAATATTTATCTAAAATCATTATTCTAAATTAGAACATCATTAAACTTCGGCGACAATAAAATACCCATATGTACCCACCTACTTTAATAGATTAAAAAAATCTTAATTGTCATCATTAATATTGTTATTTAAGACATGTCCAAAATCATTTAATTGTATTAAGTATTGACCCAACCTTAAGATATTAGTAGCGTTTTAAAGAATCGTTTAATAGTTAATCTGCAGTGGATACGGAGTTCATAAACACTGGATGACACAAATTGAATTCGTTATTTTAAGAAACATGTAGTAGACACATGTCGCGCCAGGAGACTTACGCATATTTAAGCATAAGCATAAGCAATGTATTATTCTAAAATAATACCTACTTTTACTTACAATGTCTCACTTTTTGAACTCTCAGTATTTGGTGTGATTAAATTAAAATAAACGAAAAATATTTTCTAAAAAATATCAAACTGTAAATATTTTAATTGTACATAAATGGTAATTATAGACTTAAATGTATATTTTCATAGTGAATGTTAAATGGAACCAAATAACTAGATGACTTAAAATGTTTATATACTATCGTAATATAAATGAAAGTAGTAATGCCAACTTGCAGGATAAACACATACTTATCTTTAATAAATGCAATTTATAATTATAAAATAAGAAAGTAAGTTTTATGTTGTATAAACTGAAGACGTTTTAGTGCGTGAAATGTTTGTTTTATTATATTTGAAACATCGTTCGTCGAGCTTAAATAGTTAAGAAATTTAAGTGTCTTCCTTTACTATCCAATGATAAATTAATCATCAAATTCAGAAATACGAAAGTCCTTTCCTTTTGATATTAAAGGCTATCAAAATCCTTATTATGGATAATATTTAGTTAGCACGGTGAACAATTCATAAATTAAATATCTTATGAACAAAAATGTGTACTTGATTAAACATTTTTAGAAATAATTCGATTTAATGTCAGCTTTTGTCGTGTAATTTTATTATCATTATTACCATGATCATGAACACTATTACGGTGTTCGCAAAAACACAACTAAAGTGTAAATTTGTCATTAGTGCCAAATGATTGAGAAATAAATATGTTCAAGGCGTCTGTATAATGTGTGATAGCAAAGCCACGAACGTGAAATTACGCAATTTTTATTTACTCCTGTATATTTTCAGCAATTTCACTGTTTGTCATTAATTATGGAAGGCTTAATTACTAATCCTACCCTGAAAACGTTTTAGAGTTAAATTATGTACTATTTTCCGATTTCAAATAGCAAACAAAAGTAGAGATGAAATTGTGCTCGAGAAAGTTATGTATGTACGAATTTTAAATTTATATAATTACGAACCGGTCGCTAATTCTCAACCGTAAACACACGACATATGTAATTAATTTCTTACTTCCAAAACATGATGCCCGATAAACATATAATAAATTAATATTATATTGAATTGTTTAACCGCCACTTATAATAGGCCTACTAGTTAAAATAAATCTATCGACTTTACTGTAAGGTCCATGTACTAGTATTAAATACAGAAGGTACTTGATGTTAGTTTAGCGTAGTCGCTGTTTTGTCCCTGCATGCGATTGTAATCATCCAGCCTCCACACTTCGTGCTAGAGATGAATAACATATCAGTCACTCGTCATCTATTACCTTTCTTGAAAATTATTCGGATAAGTTTTATATGACAACGGTCAACAGTATGACAGAAAAGATGTACATAATAGATGCATTTGTTGTACGTCACTCACATATATGCTTTCTAGAAGCATTGAAAAGATTGCAATAAAATTTTAATTAATCTGAATTTGAATTATACTGAAACATGTTTTTAAATTTATTGAATATAGTTAAGACAACGGCTACTAATGAATAAGTTCAATATATCTATTCAACATACTAGAAAAATATAATAATATTAGATTATAATATAAATCTATTTTGCAGAAAATTATTTAACGGGTGTCCCTTAGCGCCTATGTGGCAGGCACTTAAGACTCTAATAAATGCATCTATGTATGTTATGATCTGAGAAACTGTTGCAAAAACTGCATTCGCTATAACATCTAAAACAGCGTAGATAAGATAGATGCTATTTTAAAATGATTAAAAATCTTTAATGTATGGTTACCATCTTTAAATATAACTATGCATTGAAATCTATTTCGCATTGCGGTGTGTACTGTAATATTATTAAAAACTCTCAAGTACCTACCTAATAGTGTGGACATGAATGATCTATGTTAGAACCGAAATATGTAATTAGATATTTGAATATTGAATGGTTTATTTACAAATTGTATGTGTATTTTATAGAAAAAATAAATAAATCGAAACAAACAGTGTTTTATTCCAAAACTGCAATTGGAAAATGTTTTATATGTACGAAAGTGGGCTTTGAAACACAATAACATATATCTCCTAAGAATATGTTTTCTCAGTCATGCAAGTAAACGAGTGACGTCACCATTTATAAACGTAAACGAATACCTACTTTCAGGATTTTATGTGTTGAAATAAAGCTTATATTAAAAATTTTACCTTTGATTCTGTACAGGGGATCACATGACTATTGGTAAATAAATAAATAAAATAAAAAATACTGTACAAAACGTTTTATTGATACATAAATCTTTTAAGATTCATTACATTAAAATAGAATTCCATAACAGTAAAGTTAAAGTAACATAAGTTTTGTTTCGAAATATAATCTAAGTATAAGACATAATAATAAAATACATTAGTCATTTTTTGTGCGTAACTATCAAACTTATTTTGCTACCAATTAATTCTAGTTTTAAAATATATCATTATTGCCTTTCACACAACACCAAAGTTCATTCTTGCATTTCATTTGAGCAATTTTTAAATTATTGTGATGTCGGAGATTGAGCCAATATTGAGTGAATTTATTGAGTATATTAATACGTACCTAGTTTAAAATTATCTACCTCACAACCTCTTTCCTAATAAGCTCCTTCATTTACAATAAACATTACAACAAAATCCTGTTACTAAAAGTAGTTCTTCAGCAAGCTAAAATACTAACTAACTACTAATAATGTAGTGCAGATTATACACAGAATATATAATTTTATACGAATATTATCGCCGAATTTATACATTTTGTTATGTAACGGGTATTCACGAAACGATGTTTTGATTTCTTAATTGACCATATTTCGAAACACCGTATCGTATCCGTAACATGACAAAATGTATCAGTTCTATGATAACTGTGAACATTCAAATCCGAATTACTTACTAAAATAGCCACAATCTCGTAATAATACAGATAGGAAGGAACATTGAAGCATAACTTGGACTTGTATTTCAATTTGAGTGCCATTACTGAACTAAACTGAGTCGTTTTAAACCTTATTTTGAGGTTACGCACACAAATTCATGTATATGTGTGAACTTGATATGCTTCACTTTTCAAATTTTGTTTAAAAAGCTTTTTGCCTGACAATACAATACACAATTATCTATATAATAGGACCTTAAATTGAAATACGAGAAATATTTTTATATAACAAGTATAATCCAGGTTCAAATTATTTTCAAATTATAAGATGAGATTGCTCGAATTCTTAAAAAAAATTATTACATTTATTTTATTACTTCTAAAACTTATTAGAGGACTATTAAATTTATTACTAAAATTTATTACAAAAATACATCGATTTATATCAATATTATGTACCATTGAAAATTTTTATTTAAGTAATTGCTATAGGCGCAAAATACACTATTCAAATTTTATTTAACAGAAGGGTGCTGAAAACAGCTACGTATTATCATCATTAATTATTTAATAAGGCCTCAAAATAGACGTAAATAAATATATTTAATATTATACTTTCTCAAAGAATAAATTCATTAACATCCTTTGGTAAAGTTAATAAAAGGTAAGTATAATAAAATATTTTTATTATATACCTTATGAGGAGAATTGGTGCCTGTTGGGTACATCTTGTAGAAATGTACCATACTAGATGGTACTATAATATTGTTAAAACTGCATTTATACTTTAGGATATCATAATCATATCATATAATGTATATCATATATTTTTTAATCAAACCCTAATTTAGGTACCTAGTATCTAATTAAATAAAGACACTTCAAAACATAAAACATTATATCTAACTTCATAGAGAGCTAACTATAACCGGTGGTAAAAAAATATGGCAAATCTCAATAAACTCTGTATTACATTATAATTACTTATTTTAAGAGATCTATATCCGTTAAAAATACTCTCGATCGATTAAAATTATAACAATGTATTATGCATTAATTAAAATTATCTTTGACATGATGTTTTTATTACTATTTATGTTAAAAATACAATATCTTGTTTAATTTTTTTACAAGCTACTAAATGTTTGTAATTTGATTGGCTGTAAATACAATATACATAAATAAGAACAAAAATTTGTTTTACCAAAATACATTTGTATGATATACAATCCTAAAATTTTGTAATTTTACTTTAGATTTATTCCAGCCAGATTTTTAGTACCAAAATAGCATACAATAAATATGCCATAAAACTTATACTACAGTATCATTAGGCACAATTCTATGAAAATGTATCTGAATTTTAGAATTTATATTCTACAAGAATAAACCAGTGTCCGTGCTAGATTTCATAAATAGATATAAAATTGGTAGGCACTAAATATTACGATTATGGGGTCGAAAATAGCTCGCGTGTCTGCCTTTTTGTGTTCAACCCTTACATTATTAACCTAAATTAAAATTCATTAACTAAACATCTCGTACAATTTTAATGGATCAAATTTTAACTAACCCCGAACCTTAAATTTACAATTGCAAATGTTGAGCCTTTATTACTATTCAATGTTTAAATACTAGTTATTGTGACAATTTCAACAAAACTGACTAAATTGTACCTTAATGGTATTCTATTGTCAGTACTAAAAATACTCACCTTATTCACAGCACCTTCGGAATAATTGCTGATGGTACTCTCTTGCAGTACCTGTGCCATGCGGCTCCATAACGTTGCTTGCATCTTGCATGGTCCCGCCATGTGCGATGCAGTAGGATCAATATAGTTGTCAGCGCCGGCACCGCAGCCACATAATGTTGCGACAAAACCCCCGGTAGAGCCAGTGACGTATGAATCAATATGTCTCCAGTATAATTTGGATGACGTAGAACTCCCCATAGATTTGATACGAGTAACTTCTTTCCCAAGAATGTAGGCATTGAATCCAAAACTAAAAAAATTAGTACATTAGCTATATGAACATATTTTATAAAAAACATGTAACAGAAAATTTGATATAGTAACAATCACTTACAATTCCAAATGTATAAATGTATGTATGAATTTTAAAAGAAAATGTTCATAGGACTTTGTCTTACTCCAGATGCTGAACTGATAATGAAATCCATTTAGTGAATCTTTCACATTTATAAGATCAAACAATATTTAATAATGGGTATAAAAACTTACGTGCTAACTTTGGTTGCAGCGGATTTCTTCTAAACTCATACTTAATATTATTACTCAGCACCATTATCATGAATCCCAGAACAAAAATAACAGATGCTATAATCAGAACATTCGTTGACAGCACCAAGTCAGTATCGACCACAAACTTAGATATTGTTGTGAAATAGTACGGATAGAGTGCACTTGAAACTATCTGCATATATCCTATCCCTTCAGCTTGCCAATAAAACGTTGATGTCATCTGGTACTCCTTAATGATGAAATTTAAGATGTAAATCATTTGCATCATAGAAAACAACAATATTGTTGGTTTCAACTGAATTTTTTCAAAAACTTTCCTGAAGTTTTCTACAGACAAATTATTCAGGGAGTGGTTATCCAGAGACTTTTCAGGCAGGATAATACCGTGAGTGAATATAAGTACTATCAGGATTAGCTGAAAATAAATAAAACCGTAAATGACGTAATAGATATCAATTTACTCAAAAAATTCAAACAAAACAACAGCAATTTTAAATCAAAAAAAGTGTTAGAATCCTTTGTAGTTCGATTCCAGAGGCACCAACACCACACATATTTTTACCTAATTACAGTACTGCTAAGTATTCTGGTTTTATGGGTCGGTAAGGAAGACATTCCTGTCCGAGGCATTGCAACTAAGTCCTCTGTTAACTTGAAATAAGATTATTCTCTTATCTGGGATTAATTACAGATATTTATGGGAAGCAGTTACCACTTACTATCAGGTAGACGACATACTCGTTTGCTACATTCATAATATTAAAAAAAAACCCAAAAGACATACTTTTTATTGACACAGTATTTTTTTCAAAGTAAAGAAATATTATTTTTATCTAATTAGAAATCAACAGCAGGTATTCACTTTAATTAACTAAATAATTAATTTAACTTTTTGCATTAACGAGAGGTAATTAAGAAAAGTAATAAAATATTTTTTATATTTACTATGTCTGCAGAGTTCGATTTTCTTTTTCGATTTCATTTCAATATCTTATTAAAAAACCTATCCAATAGAAATAGATTGTTTTACAAAAACAATAGATACTTACAGCAGATATATTTGAGATTCTAGAAACCCAAAGTTTAACATTCAGTCTCTTGATATATGGATATATTTCTCTTCCCATGAAGAAGTCATATGTGGTATAGCCTGTGTTTCCATACGGATTCAAATCACTCTTGTCTGCCCGTCGGCTTTTTATAAATAGGATTAACGATAAGATAACACCAAAGAGATATGATGTAGTGGCCAAACTCAAATAAGAGCTTAAAATAGCATTAACATGAAGAATTTTGAAAAAATCAAGAGCAAATACCAGGTTTGTTGTAAAGAATGTAACAAAAAGTGAATTGAAATAATATTTTCTTCCTGTAGCGTCAACTTTTTCAAGCCTCCTTCCAAATATTGGCAGTAGAAGAAACAATGCTTGTATAGAGTACTGTGATAGTATCATTATGAGAGAGTGTGTATTAAACCACACAGTATATGATTTATATGAGTCTAGCTTTAAATCCAGTGTGCAAGATTTTTTACATAAACTTAATGTGGCAAGAACAGTCAGTGGGATAACAAATATTAGGGCCAAGGTCCCTGCCATTCCTCCAAATTCAAATTTGGCGCGAGTCACAGTGTCAATAGGTAATGGAGTGGCCAGTTTTCTTGTTGTGGACCTCGATTTCTCCTTCTGACGAGCCTCCTCTTCAGAATTCTCGTCATCTGAGTAAGCGTCCATCGATTTGCTGACAGACTCACTAACAGACTTGCTAAGAGATTTACTGAGCGACTTACTAAAGCTTCGTCTGATATCTGGTACGCTGTCAATGAGTTCGCGTAACTTACTCCGTGTACGTGGCACCGCATCTTCCACCGACCGCCGGCTTCTTAGGCCATATATATCACCAAATGTACTAGAATCAGTTTCCAGATTCACTCCATTCAACTTTTCACCAACCGGTACTTCTGTCTGTGCAAAACTGGACGGAAAATCTCCCACGGAATATTCAGTGCGTTTAGAACGCGTGCTCCGATATATTTCATATTTTGCTGACACATCTTCGAGCTTTATTACTGCGTTCGTTTTTATGGCGGGCCGCTTACCCGGCGACTTTGGAACACTGGGAGCGACATCTACGCTCTCTTTGACTGTTCGCGAAGGAGACTTCCTAGCGGGATACTTCGGGCTAGGCGCAGGTTTCCTACTCGGCGATTTCCGTGAAGGCGATTTGCGGGACGCGCGTGCGGGGGGTGAACTTTTCCGCGCTCTGGCGGGAGAACGCTTCGGCGAAACACCTTTACGAACTCGAGAAGGACTAGTGTCTATCAAACTTTGCCGAACTAGGCCACTTCTCGTAGTCATTTTACCGTATGGAAATAGCACAACTCGTCGTCAAGCTCTTTTTTTCCTGGTATCTAGTTTCTATAATTATCACCAAGCCACACGCGAAGGCATTCTTTCGCACTGTTCAAAAATGTCTTGTGTACACGAGTCACTATTAATAACACTTAATTTGTTTTTAATATTAAAATATTTTATCACATAAAACTATACAAATGTTAATTTGCCGATTTCAAACATTTCACAACAAATAAGTCAAGACAGACAAGCAACGTATTACCGAAACGCCAAAAGCCAACGACGCTAGAATAATTTTAAAATCCGTGCTATGATTGGTTAAAAATAGTCGCCGCGCGATTACCCGGAAACATTGCAGTCTATTGTCTATGTAATTTAAAAAGAAAATAAAATAGTACGTTAATCAGCATGGCTACAGTAAAAAGTACCTTAATTAATAAATACAATATTATGTTGAAATGTAATAATCGGTTGTACATATGTACACATATTAATATCTCAAATAAGCACAAAAATTCATCATAAAGTTTGTGAAACTCAAATATTTTCTTGCTTCCTAATACCTAAAAAATATTTTAATTAAAATAATTATATTTAATTAATAATAATTAATTAAAATTCCTTTTATGCAATGCTAGACTTAGATTTTCGTCAATGTAAATAATGAGGTATATTGGGTAGTCGCCACCCTCGTCTGTTTCCCGTTGGATGTAAGTTTTCAGTACGAATTACAGGATTAGCGTCTATATCGTGCGCGGCGTTCACATATGCGTTTTTCTTCGGCGAGTTGCTCGGCCGAATGTTCGCGAGTAATTGTTACAGGCGAGAGGATGAACCATGCAGTAAATAGTATTACATACATAATAACAATATGAGGTATGAAAGAATAAAAGTAGTTGGAAGCTAGCAACATTGGACTGTATTACTGCATCTATAGAACATCGATAAAAAACTACATTAATTTAACGTATAGTCGTCGGACACAGCTATATATTATAAATATACATATTACGATACATTATCCACACACGCAGCTATAAGATATTTGTACACCTTTAACACGTTCAGTGCCAACTTCTCGCCTTGCGAGTCGACTTAAATTTCGTTCATGTGCCGGCGACTCGCCGGGCGAGTCCAATGTTTTTCGCCAATAT
>DWRA01000247.1:0-29027 GCA_018250295.1 Spathilepia clonius
CTGTCTGTCCGTCTGTCCGTATGTCACAGCCACTTTATTCAGAAACTATTAAAACTGCAGAGTTGAAACTTGGTAGGTAAGTGTATTCTGTAAACCGCTTTCAGAATTATGTACAAAAATAAAGAATATATTAAATTTAGTGGGCTCTCCATACATGGAACTGAAACTAAAAAAAAGCTTTTCATCTTACCTACATGTGTGCGGTGTTTATAGAAAGGTCTTCAAAAATGAGATTGAGGTTTCTAAAACCATTTATTCTCAAAGTCTATTGTTGGATAAGCCCTTTCAAAGCAGTAAAATGTGTCCCCCACTCTAACTTTTAAAATAAGAGAGTGAAAAATCTGGATAAAACTTATGTTGTAGATGTCAAGAAAAATTTTCAACGAATTTTTGTTTGAACTAGATACGATTGACAGTTTTTGAGATATACCACTTTTTCAAAATCCGACTAACATATCTTCGTAATTCATACAACTCTATGAAAAAAAAAACTTATGTTTGTAGTTGGAAGACTGTTCAACTTTATTTATTATTTAATGATAATGCTACGGAACCCTTTGCCTGCGAGTCCGACTTGCACTTGGCCGGTTTTTATTTATTATATCTTTTAAAACAATAATTACTAAGCGTTTTTGTATACTTTTTATAGCAAACTAACACACAGACGCTAGTCCCCGATTAATATGTCTGACGAATCAAGTTTTATTTAACATCTGGTTTATTACAGCATAGCACCGCGAATGGGTACGATCACTGCGACTAAAATCTTCGTAAAAAGGCTATCGACAAATAGGCTATATAGGTTTCGCTTGTGATCTTGCGTGTCACGGGGCAAACAAGAGTAAAAACAATATTCTGACATTCCTGGTAAATCCACTTACAAACTGTAAAAGACACAAGCATGTGAAACATGTTACAGTGAATGAAGATGTAAGATAGGATGCCTAGTTATTTAAATTAGAGAACAGTAGCGCTAAATACTGCAGTTACGAGGTAGAAATAGTTGTGGCTGAGCTGCCTCCTGAGTCATATCATGAAGGTTTCTATCGTCATCAGTACATTGACATTAAGATTAACTTTAATCTATACAAATTGTTATCGATTCTGTAATACACCGTTGTTTTTATTCGCGGGAGTTTGGCAAAATAAATCGTATCGTGAAAAGTTATTGCCGCTGGGCGCCGAATAACTCGATATTACGTTGTTGAATGTTTCAACATTATATTGTGGACATTAGTTTGGATCTTAATGTTTAAACATTAACTTAAGATTACGCTGTTGATTTTCATTCCGTTATACGGTACTATTACGAGTAGGTACACTATGTTTTACAGTAAATAATATTACATAATATGAATGCTAAATAACATACAAATATGAATCTTCAAACCATGAACCAGTAAAAGGATTTTCTCAAATTTCCTAAAACCTCTGTTGATGTCAATGAGAATAGTAAAGTTTGTGTCAATAAAAATATTCTTTTTAGATTGTGGTAATCATATAGTTCAAATAAAATCATATAACGTAACAAAATGTATAAAATATCATCGAGGTATCATACTGTCAGTCAAGTATGAAACAGAAATATGTTTCGAGGTATCATTTCATTTCAGTCAAAGCTTCGGATAACTTCCTTCCGTATCACACGATAAACAGACCCGGATTGACGCGAGATTCAATAAAATTGAACGAATACACTCGAGACTAAACAAATAGAGAAGTGTCTGTGACGTCATACATCCGGACGACGACACTGAGATTTAGGTAAAAACGTTCGAGCTCGTACTTTTGAACTGAAGAATGGTAACTTCTGTACTTTAGACGTTCTGTTACGTGTTATGAAAAATAAAATTGATTTATAACGATTACTGTTTTACAAAGAAATGCATACATTAATCTATTTAAGAATATAACCTTTACGACTACGATGTATATAAGAGTATTCGTAATTTACATTTATCTATTACTGGTGAAAATTATTGTAAAAACATAAGGGGCGGCGAAAATTGGTCAGATTCTTATGTCAATATTGAAATTTTTGCGTTTCTAGTAGGCAGATACCGACAAATTTCAATCCATTTAAGGCCAAAAAATTTATCGTTCATTATTTATTCTTAAATCATTTAAGATTTTGTGTATTAAACTGTTTAAAGAAAGAAAAAGGTGTATATGACCATTTGCGCCTTACAAGATTTTTTTGACGTGTCCAACAAAGTAAGTGCAGCTTCAGTCGATAGTATGGAACTATTTTTGATATATTTTTTGTAAGACTGACGACAGAAAAATAAAAGGTTTTTTTTAGTCCAGTACTTTTCACTTAATTATACTTTGCTTTTAAACTTAATATAGACTACTTTTTACCTTAAATAATGTAGTGTTCCTACATAAAAATAAAAATTAACAGTACACAGTTGAAGCCGCACGCCAAAGCTTATAATAATAAATATTATTCACCCTTCTAAACGCGATATTTCTCAGCAAATACGCGAGAAAGTAAAACTATGCTGTTTAGGTACAAATAAAATGTGTTTAAATAAAATTATACTAAGCTTTTTTGCATCCAGACGGAGCGATGTGATTAAAGAGAGTAGGTTATAAGTGTTTGCACAAACGAGTGCACCGCCACATCACATCGCAAAAATTGTTTAATATAAATAATTTTGTATTTTTAAACAAGAGGATGACTATGTAACGGGTATTTATACTAGTGGTGACCTCCTGCATCTTGTTAAGAGATAACGCCACGTGGTTCTGAATCACGCTATAGAAGATTTTTACACTTTTTGCATATATGTGTATAAGCTATGCTCTGAGAATGGAGTAATGGCCTGGGAATATAGGCTTGAGAGCCTCGCTTGATGGGATTTTTTTTCACAAACAACATAGACAAATTTTAACAAAGTTCAGTTAAAATACATTAGTTAATCAATACTACTAATAGGTGTGCAATAATCCCAATATAGGTACTGTTGCAAAAGATCTAAATAGGGTTCTACCACCTTCGACATCACCTCTCGACGATCTACGCCACATCTTCATTCATCAACTTATAACTTTCCCATTCATGGTTATAAAGTTTCGTCATAACCACACAGTTTGAATGCGTAAGTCAGTACATATAATTATTCAGGACGCCGCTGATCTCGTTTGATTTAATCCCAAATATAACATCCACAAGTACTACTGTTTGGTGTAACTATTCGGTTTCACACCACACAGCACTCTTATTCACCATAATTCAAAGCCAAGATACGTAAAGTTAAATTGGAATTCACTCAAACTGTAACAATTTCAGCCGGAAAGATAAATGTACCTAATCTCACATTTGAAATTCATCTAAAAAGTTTTCCACTCAAACATATATTACATTTACGGTGTGCAAGTACCCACTGTGAACATAATAATCGGGATGATAAGACACCTACGTGTATAAAAAGAGATACATCAAATTGCACCATCATAAGCGAGAAGCGAGCAAATCTCGCTTTAACGTGATTATTTTTGTATGTTTTTCTTTTATATACAATGGAATAGCAAACGAGCATGCAGTCCACCTGATGGTATCATCCCAGATAAGACTAGAGTTTGTTATCCACCCCACCTAAGACTAGAGTCCCAACTGAAGTTGACCACAGATGCGTTGTTGCCCCTGAGGACTAAGTTGGAATGCCTCGTTTCGTTTATCTCCCTTACCACACTCTTCAAACCAGAACACAGCAGCGCTAAACACTGCTGTTATTTCGCAGAAATAAGTGTGACGGTGATGCCACCAGAGTCGAACTACAAAGGGTTCTAGCACATTTAAATGTTTTGAAATAATGTCTATTTAGCTTCCTGTCTGTATTTCATTCTAAATCGATACCAAAACAACTTATACTGATTGTAACTGGTTATGGGTTATGTATTGTGTCCGTAGTTTGACGTATACGAAGCTTTTCAATTAAGTCTTCAGCGCAAGTTAGCCAATCTCGGGTAGGAGTCTCATTCTGTTTGGGATTATCTGTCCATCGTCATAATCTGTCTGGGATAGATTATTTATAGATGCCTACGTACCACTTATCAAAAGGTGGATGGCGTTCTTGTTAGCTACTTTTTCATTAAAAAAAACCCAAAGAATATTCCTGCATTGTCTGTGTAAGGAGTATGAGGACCTTTTAATGTGTTATTGAAGTAAATAATATGGCAGGTAACAAATAATTCTAACTGTGATGACTTAAAGAGTGAAAAAACATGATTAGCTTCGTGGTATATTAACAATAAGCATTGCGTTTTTAACATTTTCCTATCGCAACTCGCTGCTCGTAGGCGGAGAAACAAGAGCGTTATCCCACCCAGGAAGAAAGAATCGTGTATGATATATGGTAAAACTTTACAAAACACATCAGCCCCGGATAATATGAGAAGATTCTTTCTTATTCATCCCTCTACCCAGTTTTACATGTATGCTTTGAGTTGGAGGAGTGTGCTTTCAGTTAAATATTTATGAGGTTTTATTGTGGAAATTTGTGTAATGTTGGCGTATATGTAATCAAATTCGTTTGGTTTGTGATGAATTCGTTTTGTGAGTAATATGTCGTGAGTCTTATGACTTTTACCTTATTTATAAAGGTGTTATGAATCCAATCAAAGTTTACTTGAAAAGTCGTATTGCGGTTTATCTTCTATACCTATGCAACGGTTTCACGCTGTCTCCTTGAGATCATCTATTCATTGGTTAAGACCGACCTGTGCTCTTTGCTTGGATGTGACCTCAAATCGAAAACATTCTCCATAGTTTTTTGGCCCTTAGTGCGATGTGGTATATTACTATTCTCTTAAGTACACGACATCAATTATCTTGGTAAAATAAAAGATCCTGTGCGTTCTCAACAGTACAACAACATATTTTTTAACCGACTTCCTTCTCCGAAGAGAGAGGCTATCTATTCGTCGCGTATTTACTCTAGAATTACGTGTACCGTAGGTGAAGTTAAACTGTAGAAATGTTAAGAAGAAAACTAAATTAATAATTTAGATATCTACCTGGCCGGAAATAGAAGTCAGGACAATTGGTGTTAGGTTGATATATGGACTGCGCACATATCCTGTAATTGTCAAAAGGGTCCTTGTACTATTATGAATTGGGTGGTCAGCGATGTGTTTTATGACCTAAACCGGTTTCCACCCAAATGACAGCCCGTGCTCCGTAGTGTTACGATCTTCACTGATCTATTACTGTGTAATAATAGATTAGCTTAGATCGTGACACACATACATTAGACTCGAGAATACCCTTGATCAATTTATTAATTACAGATTCGTTCTGAGCAACCCATGTCCTAATAATTCGACCTTAATAGAAATAATCTCTAGTGATATGAGGAAAATTTTAATTGATATTCAAATTCGCAAAACATCCTCGTTTTTAATGATCAGCGCCGGGAATAACTTTGATTAGATTTTATTAATTCCAGATTTAATCAAGCTAACTCCTGAATCTGCATCGAAGCATTTATCAGGGTTCGAAAATGCGTTCAATTTATCGCTGTACGCTTTGAGTGATTATCCTAACTGGTACAGACTAAATTTCGCGTACATTTTGAATGTTATTTACTAAATTAGTGTTGCCGATAGAGAGATTGTAAAATGTTTTGGGGGTATCTTTTATCTATCCATTACATTAATGAAACTGTAACAGGTCTGTAAATCTATTTAAAGTCTAATCAAGAGTGATTGTTTAGAGAATTTAGAAACATGCTTTTAGTGAATTGTGTTAGAAACAGTAAGGTTTAAAAAGGTGCCACTGCAGCACTTATTACTAGAGTGAAGTGAACATAGAATTATGCTGGTGGAAAAGTGTGGATGCCGACTGACATACTTATAAAGCATCCATCTTAGTCTTCGTTATTTTAGTCCTAAATTTTCAATGATTAAAAATTAAGAAATGTTATAATTAATTTAATTATAATCAATTGATATGGCCTCAACCGATTCACAACTACCAATTCGCACTTGGCCAGCGCGGTGGACTATGGCCTAATCCCTTTCATTCTGAGAGGAGACCCGTGCCCAGCAGTGGGACAGTAATGGGTTGATGATGATATGGCCTTAGTACTCTTGTAATGTGATACAATATAATAATATATTAAGTATATTTAAGAAGTCTAATGTGGTTTGACATCGACGAGAATTGTAGCGCTGTGTTTTGATTTGTAGGGATTTGTAATAATAATACACTATTACGAGGCATTCCAGCTCAGTCCTCGAGGTAACACATTTGTAATGGAGCTCAGACCCGAGTCTATTTGCAGTTAACTAAAGATATTCATAGGCAGCAGGGACCTTACCATCAGACCGACTGGACGCTCGTTTGCTAGTTCAATGTCAGGAAAAAGAAATAAATAAAAAGGTTCGCAATATATGATTTTTACTAATATTATCACAGTATTGAGAACTGTTGACAAGTTGTTAATGTTCTCCTTGCTACTGCAGTTTCGTCGTGACCAAGATCCATACGACTGCGCCCAAATATCGTCGGCTAAAAAATCAAAACGTTATATCAGAAAATGTAAAAAGTTTCGTAATATTATAAACAACAACTTCAAAATACTATTACAGAACTTTCAAACACATACAAATAAATTGCGACACGACAACATTTACCGCGACTCCTACATTTATAATTTACTTGCAGAACTTTTCGCCGTCAAAAGAACAATAACCCATCTGCTGCCGAGGTGCCTTTATTGCCGCAAGCGTTCCAGCACAAACAACGCTTGAGCGAGAACAGAACGTCTAGGAATTAAATTTGTGTTCTCAAAACAATTTTGTTCGATGCTACCGATATTTTGATCTCATAAGTGTATTGGTGACGTATAAGCGGTACGCCAGTTTTACATTGAAAGAGATTCTTCCGTAGGTATTACTTTGGGAAATTCAGTATGTATAGATACTTTAAATGACTGAGTTTAGCATATTAATATATAACGTTGATCATGTAATTTAATTGTAATTATAACCTTAATATAAAATAGCGTAAGATACGTAATTAGCCCTACATTTTTGATGATAGTTATTTTAATTAGAGTAAAATTCAGGTAGAGGTTTTGGCAATAAAATTATACTAGAAAAGCATAGTTATTAAATAAATAAAAGATTTTGTTGTAACAATACACCTATAGTTTAGTAGTTTTAATTAGAATTCAAACAACAATTTACTAAACTACGAAGCGTGAATATTGGGTTGGTAATTTAACTTCTCATCAATGTACACAACGGATAAATCGTAGTTTTAAGAACAAGTTAGAAGTGCTCAGAGTAAGTTGCTTTCATTTTATTGTATGGAAGTAGCAATGGAGCCACCATGCATGGTCACTGCCGCCCATGGACATCTGTAACCAATCCCAATTACGTTTGAATCCTACCTGTGGTGGACAACAAATGCGGTTCAATCCCTGAGGTAAATTAGAATTCCTCGGACAAGTATGCCACTTATATGTCCTAACCGTACTCTTCAAACGAGAATACAGCAACTCTTATCATTGCTGCTACTAGATAGAAATAGGTATGGCGGTGGTGCCACTAGAACTGAACCGTTAAGGGTTCTATCACCTTTATTGAGAATAATACATGGTTATATATTATCAGAATTACAAAATCACAAAAACTTGTATACAATTCTCTAGAGCCACACAGTTTCATTTTATGAATTAAATTTCTCACTGTCGGGAATATAACCTGCGACAGGGCGGCAGATATGTACGATTATAATTTTACGACAGGCAAAGAAATATTAATTCAATAAAATTCGAGTAGAGAAATCCCAGAATACACTAGGTAAATAGTTTAACGTCGTACCGTAAAAGGTTTACACGTAAACAAAATTTAGCACAGTGACCCAAATCTCATTCAATTTTCATCTAATCTTTCCACATGTGTTACACAGAGAATTCACTTAAGTTTTCTGTGTCAAAAGAACAAAATTACCGCAAGTAGGTATGTTTCTCACGAGACGGTGGCGCTTTGAGCTGGAACCAAGGACGGGTCTTGGAATTAAATTCCTCCGGCGCACGAAATATGAAGGAGATCTGGAACGAACCGGAGCGAGCTGGAATTTACTGGATATGCCCAGTAAACTAGTATTTGCTTACTAGACTAATTTTTGCCGCATATAGTGGGAAATTTTTAATATAAGACTACTTTAGAATGCTTATAGGATAAAAGAGAGGGAGATTTTAACATGCTCATCGTCACACAAAAACGACTAGATCAAACTTTCGACAACGAATCGTATGTGGCGCATGTGAACGGATAACTTTGAAAACGTTTTAATTCAGCGTCCAGGGGTAGCAATGCAGGAAGCACTTTAAGTTTATTTGGAGTGGATTAAAGGAGTTCATGAACGGCAGCAATCAAGTACCACCAGGTGAACAGAATGTTTGTATTGTAATCCAGGTTCTACCACCAAAGACCAAATACGACTGGAGATAAATTTAAGGTCAATCATGGTTGCGCTACTTCCTATGAGGTCTAGGTTAAAATGAGGCGTAGGTAGAAAAATATCATAATTTTGACTAACTGTAGGCACGCCAATCCTGTTTGGGGTTGATTGCATATCTTCTGTCTACTTATCATCATACTTCATGAAAAACTACTCGTAAATAAATACCTATACTCGCATTTGCTTGAAAATGTATGTGTACGAAAATGTCGAAACAAAATTAGCTCAACAGAACTGAAAACATTTAGTGCATAAAGTTGAATGCTCAACACGAAAAAGTTTAGCTGCGAATTTCTGCCATCAAAAATTTTACACTACAGCGCGTTCCTCGAGGTATTCTGTTTTACTTTTGTTCTGTGACGCTTTTTATTTCATGAAATTTAGCATAGCACTAGCTGTTTCTTGCGGTTTTGCTCGTTATATAGTAGAAATACGTGACTATTGCAAGTTTTGTACATATATTATAAAATAATGAGAAATAATTTCAAGAAAATATGCGACGCGATGCCAAATGCGATGTTTCATAGATTATCGACGAAAGGTTGTGGAACCAGTAGATACTATTCAACCAGAGAGGTACCGTCGTCACAATTATTTTTATTGCGAATCAGTTCTTCCAAAAGGATGCGGATGTCGCCTGACTTGTCTACGCGTAAGGCGACTATCGTAGTCCTGAGAAGCTTTAGGTCTCCGGCAAGCCCTTAACTTCAATATTACATAAAATAATAACAACCTGATGCCATTACAATACTTTATAACTCAGTTTATCATTGTATGTGACACAATTTCGGTCACAGATGTTACTAAGCACATTATGAATTTTGATAAAATAGGACGTAGGTAGTATGAGATATTATAATTATTTCATGTTGTAGGAATGCATGTCACAGTTTATACCACATTTTTAACTAAACATCTACAACAATAGGTATTATCATAATCATGTTATACTCAGTTTAAAGTTCCCCTTTCACGTGAAATAACTGAAGCGAGAACGCGGATGATCCACATCTGGATAAATCTACATTGAGGAGAAAATGTGAATACACGTGTGTCGAGCGTAAACATTTTATAGTAAAATATTAAATACAGATTTCTTGAATGTTTCCACTTGTGTTTGATTTAAATTATAAGGAGCTTGAAGAAAATGTGGAGGAAGAAGTTACATAAACAAAGTACACGGACGGTTCCCTATCACCATTTTTTTAATTTTTATTATTTGTTACATATATAGATATAAGTAGTGTAAACAAGGAGGAGACAAAAGCCAGTTGCAGACGTACAAATAGACATACGTAGAGACAGCGGAAGCTTTGTAATAAGGTTCTACTTTTACATTTTAAGCATGGAACCCCAAAAATGATGAAAGTAAAAGTGAAGGATTCACAGGTATAATGTAAAAAATAAATATAATAATGTATGTTTGATGTTTCAAATCGCTGACGTATTGGTTACGCCTACTGCAATTAACCACATTTACTAAAATATGTACAAAACGAACCCTTATGAGTGTACCATGTACACTAAAAACATATTCAGCTAAAAATCCAATTAAGTATTGTTGCATAATCCCATCGATCATTTTATTCGGTACAAGCGTTTAGGCCTCCGCTTGACAAAGCCATCAAGTTTTTCAGCGAGCACCAATTTACGCGTTGCCGTAAATCATCGTTCCCTAACGGTGCGATACCCTGTAATTACGTCATTAATTTTCCGATTTCTAGCCCTTGTTCGTGGGCAGTGAAACCAAATTGGCTTCTTGCCGCGCGTGGTCTTCAATTTTCGACACCGAGTCGGCAGAAAAATAAAATGTGTTGTTGCTATATGAAAATAGAAACTATACTGATTCCGAAATATATGTAATAATATTGAGTTTAGATAAGTCGAGTGCTATGATTTTAAATGATACATGTAGATATATCTTGCGGGTCTGGGTCTTTGTATACTTATTTATGCGTGTGATAATGACAAGATGTACGTTAAAGTCATCAGCTATCTGGCGTTGAAATACCCATACAAATATTTTTAAATATTTTAGAGATTATCCAGAATAGACGCAGGCAGGGTAACAAATATATATATATATATATATAATTATTATTTTTTGTCATAAGTATCGTACATACTTTGATATGCATTTAATAAAAAGCAATCATTTTGACACTACAAACAGACACCTGCAATTTTTTATTTGTATAGATGGGTCGGTGTGTTTAATTTTGCATAAGTAATTTTGCTTTAATATGGTTAATATGTACGTATGTCCGTAAGTCTATTAACTTGTACATCATTTAGGTCTCTATTAATAATGGGCAAACTAGCAAATCATTCATAATATGCCAGTCAATATGTTTAATTAATTACACCGTTATCCATCGGGATTAGTGAAGCCAGTTTGTCAATGTCAGTTGCAAGTTAACGAAAATTTAGTTACGAATTGTTTAACAATATCCGTGTTTTGGTTTTATAAGATTTTAGAACAAACTTTTTTTTGCCTTTTTCGACATCATAACAATCTTGTTGATTATCAATGGGTTATTATTATTTCTTTTAATATTTAGCCAGTACTTTCAACGTTCATTATTTTTCCTAAACTAAACGGAAAATAATTAATATAATTATTGAATCAAAATTGTAGGAATGGCTAAACCATTTTAATTCATTCCATTCATTTTATTCCATTTTGAATACAACTGCGATGACGCAGTTGTATTCAAAATGGATACACAGAAGTGCATAGATCCATTTAGATGGCATGACCGGGGTTCAAACCCAGAACCTGCGGATCGATTGATGAGCGCCACGCGAGTCCGTGACAGGTAGACCGATTTTTACGGGACTTGCACCGACATATAGCTGATGTTGTAAGCCATAAATACTTCTATTTTAGAAAATATGTAACTAATTATGTGTACCTAATACATTTTAACAGGATTCCATGTAAAAAATTAAACCAACTAAATTTACCGCACGCACTACATCTTATTAAATTTGTTGTTGAAGACGAAAAATTACGGTTATATTTTTGTCAAGTTGCATTTTTTTATTGCGGGCGAAACCGCGGGCATCAGCTAATCATACACATTTTAGAAGGACATCCCCTAAAGGTCCTTTACATCAGCCGCGACTATTAAAAACATATCATGCGGTGTTTTCGCTTCGTCGTAACTTGACATTAACAGATGACGCCAAGAAGTCAACAAAATATATCTTTAAGGTTTTTTGACAAATGTGAGAACGGTAATTAGAGGGTCAAGGTTAAGAGCTTGGCCTGTAGGGACCTTGGAGTCTCGAGAACTTTGAATCTCGCTGTTTGAATGCGTCATGTTTAAATGTAGTACTTCCATGAATTGGTTACGGCGGTACCACCGCCATATCTATTCCATAATATATGCCATGCACTTCTGCCTTATAACAGTGGTTCTACTGTTCACCACAGTGTACTGCCTTTTATAGTTCAAGATAGAATGTAGGCAGACAATACGAGACGTTTTCACAAAGCTTAAAATTTCTATTTGGGGTTCATTACAGATCCAAAATTGATGATCAATAATCCTCAGGTAGTATGAACATTTGTCGCTGCTTCAGAAGCATTCAATTGTGACGTATTATGTTCTCGTATCATGCTACATAATCAGTAGTGAACAATAATCTATCATTACTGTACTTCAGTATCAATCGTGCCAACCCAATCATTTAAGTGCATTATCGCCAGTGTCGGACTCCGCTCATTTTTATTCCAATTAGCTCTTCATTTAAATTTACTTTCACTTAAAACAAGTATTAAACTTTGAAACACCGTTTACAACTCTTCATTTTAATAAGGCCCATTTAATGGAATCGTTGGGGTAACGAAAGGATTTTGTTTACAGGCCATTAATGAATTTTGCTACAAAATGATTGCCCTCTGACCCTCCTTGATACCTCAATTTGTAAGGGTATCGAAAATTTAACGCCTATGTTCTTTGTTTAGAATTTTAATTCACTATTAATAAATTCACCGACGATGTTTCGACTCCAATAGGTTCGTTTATTAAGTGTTCTATTAATTTTAGTTTTAGTATTAATTAAATACTGGGTTTACCCTACCCTTAATCAAATTGATTTAATTATTGTGTAGTTTCCAAATAGTATTAAATTTGTAGCAAACAACAAATAATACACAATTTGTAGTTTTATTTTATTTTATTTTTATTATAAACTTAGGAGTTTACACGGCGAAATATTAGTATTACAGATTCAAATTATAAATATATTATAATATTATATATACATCAAGTAACTATTTAACTTTTTACTTGGCTAAATAATATATTGTGCATATAAAAGAAAACGAGTATATAAAAGAAAAAACACTTACGTCAATGAAATACGTGTTTATTTATGTCATTTAACTTAAATTAACTGTCGAAACATTCTGGAACAAATTAGATATTTTTATTACATAAGTTACTAAGTCCGTCCCTGTCCCTCAATGATGGACGATCTGATCTGGCTATTCATTGCGTGATATTCACAATATCATTTTAGAGTATTTGTTAATATTAGGAACTAATAAAATTTGATTAGATTCTTGTTTAAATATAAATATATTCCGTACAAAAATTTCACAGTTGTGTAATTATTATAGCACACTTTTATGGTGGTGGAACCATTCGTGTTTCGATTCCGAAGGCAAAATCGGAACAAGTAATAGCAGCAATGTTAAGCGCTGCTATATTCTGGTTTGAATGGTGTAAGGGTGACATTGGTATCTGAGACGTTCCAAATTAGTTCTCCGAGGTAGCAACATATCATTAACCAATCTCAGATAGGACTCTAAATTTATCTGAGTTTCATCGGAGATGACCATGAGTGGCAGTAACCACTTGTTATCAGTACTAAATGTTCATTTTCTACATCTATAATGTATAAAATATCCTACTAAAGAGATACTGCTTATTGGTCAATTCATCTTTTGAAGCACTGAAGACCTTCGATAAGGTTTAACGAGTGTTGTTTATTATCCAGTTATCATAACCGCTTACGTAACACGCTTATGTGTTCACGTAAAACAAGATAGGTTTAATAACCACTTTGCAGAATTCGTACATATACCTTGTGTGCTACTCTTGTTTGCGTATTTGTGTGAAGGTTGGACTATTTTGAAGTCAAAATATCAGGTATCGACTACCGAGTACACTAAAATCCTGCCTGAGGTTGGTCACTGATGCGTTGATACCACTGAGGACTAAGTTGAAACGCCTCAGATAAGTGCGCCTTCCTTACCAAACCCTACAAACTAGAACACATTGGCGCTTAACATTGTCGTTATTAGAAACAAAAAGGTGTGGTAGGCTATCACCTCTGAATAAATCGACTTTAAGTGAATTTTCTCATAACACTAAACAAACAGTTTTGTTTCATATTTATTGGAAATACGTTACCAGTATAACACTCGAGTTCATAAATGTGAATTGCAGCCGTACGTGTCACTCGTTTGTCATAGACTATTCGAAATAGCTATTCACAGAGCATTATGCCTAACATTTGTTATGAGAATCTATTACTGTAGCATGGTCTTAGTAATTATGTAACCATCTATTGGAATATTATTTTCTCTGCGTTATGTAGTTATTCAATAAAAAAGACTGCCAGAATGTGAAAGCAAATCGTAGATAGCAAATAAATAATACAAAGTAAAATAACTTTCAGTTTTGTTTTGTTGTTGGCTAATTTCAGGTTTAAACCAGATATCAACATAAATTTCAACTTTAATGCAGCTTTTTTTTTGGTTAAATAATTATTTTTGTATATGTCGACGACATATCTAGCTCTAAATTCTAGGTTTATTAGCAATTTATCAGATTAAATCATTATTAAGAACAAATAAAAAACAGGATAATTTGAGTAAGTACCTGATATTTTTTTCGAACGTGGTGAAAATTGTATTTTATTTTACAAGAAACATGAATCAGAGTCCATCCCAGTTGTCGGGCAGTGATGGACGATCTAAACAGCTATTCACAGCGCGCTATTCACAACGCGCTATTCATAACGTTATTAGCGAGTAAATTGTTGCAGCGTGGTCATGATGAATTAATTCCGACACCGCTTTTGTATGTTTCTTTCATAAGTAACGTCTTGATATTTGGGGCTGAAAGGAGCATTAATTGGCTTCAAATTGGCCTGTATTTCTCAAATATTGGATTAAGATTTAATCTAATTTATATCCAGTTACTAATACTGTTATCGTTTGCAAATCTAATTTATAGAAATTTTCGAAATGTACAAGTAATTCTGTTATGATTTGATTACTCGCGATTCACTTGTGAATTATTGAATGTAAAATATTATATAGCAACAAAAATTAATTAATAAAGAGTAAGGATTATTATTACATAGTTACAGTTTATTTAAATTTTATTTTACAGTTTATTTAAAATATATTCAATAACGTAAACGGATCTGACGAGTTAAGTGAAACTTTGTATCTGGACAGGTGTTACAAAAACGTTTTACATGAATAATACCTAATCATGTTGATCTGTTAAATGAACTAGTTAGTAAAAGTAGTATTACTTACACATTACTAATTACAACCATTGGTATTATTAAGTAGTTGTAATATTCATAGCTCTATAAGATTAATTACTTGACGCTACACGTAGACTGAAAAAGGCAAGCTAAATAAGTAAGCATAAGTGTAGTCTAACTTTTATTTTTTTTTCTTTTGTATTCTTTCTTTTATCTTTAAAACCAACGAAACTTGTCTATAAACAAACTTATATTTATTTTACAATTCAAGTTAGGTCCTGAAACTGTATAAAAAGTTGGTAACCGAAATAAACATAATAGCCAATCTACTTAGAAAGGCTGACCTTTGATGTTGGAGGCTCAATAAACTACCCGATTTGTGGCAAAGTAGGAAAGTTGGGAACTTTAGGAATTTAGATTTGTGTGAAGATACCAGCGGTACCTTTTACAGATGGCGTGTAATCGATTCTGAGACGTTACGGTAACCCAACGATCGTTTTTATACTTCAAATCAACCTTAAGGCACGAAATGGCAAACGAGAAACATCGTAAATGAAAACTAGTAATTATGATTAAAGAATATTATAAAAAATATATAAGAAAAGATTTATTTAAAACAGAGTCAATACAAGTTTTTGTATTATAAATTAACATACTGCTTCTACGACTCATATGAACATCGTGTTAGTGGATACTTTGTCTACTTTGTGGTACTTGATGTCTGCTAATATATTTGCGAACAGCTGCAGATGCAAGCTTTTTTAGATTTTTTATGTTTATTATATAAACACGAAATATAAAATATTCTGTGAATATTAAATTGCATAATAATGCATCTGAAGATGCGATATTAGATCATGAAGGATAGTCGGCATTATTACGGACAGATCTGTCCTTACTTTTTGTGAGGCTCAGAAGTAATCGGGTGAACACAGGAGCATAAAAATTTAGAATTCTATTTTTGTATTAATTCCAAGTAATTGTTTAACATTTTTTGTAGAAAATTTTATAGTATCAGTATGGAAACTGGTTGGTTATTTCATTATTTCTTTTAAACATTACATTTACGTTTGTCTATACCAATGAATAAAAATATATATTATACACAAATATCGTTCACGGATTCAATGAGAACTGTCTCTCCATAAATAGGTTAACAGCGTACTTTAAACTTACACCTAGCGTATTATTTTTTTACTTGTAAATAGCTACTTACAAGTCCTTATTATTTTACAAAGCACTATACTAACACGAATAACATTTCCATAATAAAACATGTGACATACATAATTCGTTTGAAAATACCATTAACAACGGTGAGGTAGCGTGTTGTTAAATCCGACAGAACTGTAATTTGTGACACTTAGCACTTTTAATATTGTTCACGTCAAGCGAAATGTGCACTTTTGCCTATTTGTTAAATCATAATGTTATCTTTATGTAAACTAAGTTAAAAGCTTATAAAAATGTGATACGTGGCTGTAGTGCTTTAACTTAAATTAAAATTAAAGACATTTTAATAGATAAAACCATAAAAATGGGCTTTAAGTTATATCATTATTTACCAACTAGCCGTTAGAGACTTAGGGGGGATAAAGATAGTGTTAGGTAAATAACGAAACATTGATTTATCTCTCATTAGTCTTACGAAGGAGGAACGAGTTTAAACCTGTAACTAATAGTAGGTATGTTCCGCCGTGACCACGATCCATGCAACTGGGTCGAAATATTGGCAATTAAGAAATCAATAGTAGGCAGTAATAGCAGGACGTAGTATAAAGGGTTGTAGTGAATGAGAATGCAGCTTTTTTAAATGCTCACTGCCATAAAAAAAATGGCTCATCGTACTGAATCTCAAAATAAATCTTTAAATACAAGCATCACGTAGTTCAAGTACAATTACATGCCAGTTATACAACTATGTAAGTTTTATTCTCTTTATATTTCCTTCGTTGTTTATTTGACTGTCCTAAGGTGCCTGGCAGTTATTGCTCCTTACTTTAAATTGACCTTTATCGTTGTAGTTACATACTATATAAAATATATATATTTATTTTAGTGATATGGCAGATAGACTACATAACAGAAAATAATCATTGCCACCAGTGAATTTTTCAAAACAAAAAGATTGCATTTTGTTAAAGAGCACCATGTTATACCATACCATACCTCCGACAATACCATAAAAAGAAGAGCTTTAAAAAATATATCTCATCTTAAGTAAATTATTCAAACTTAACTATCCCTGAGGACTAAATTAGGACGTCTCTTAGGCATTTTTGCCCTTCAAACTAGAATCAAGGCCTCAACTTTTAATAAAAGGGGGAAGAAAGTACTTTAAGAGTTTAACCACATAATCTGTTGTAATACAAAAAAGACAAAAATTTTGAACTGTCTATTCAATATTCAGAGACGTAACCCCGATAACTTATCCCTTTGAATAATAGATTCGCTAATTGAATATTGCCTCTTGAATATTAATTATTTTATGTTCTTTCTACTCGTTTTTCGAGTAGTCGTCCAATGGAATTAATTGCTGTAAAATGTGCTCTGGTTTGCAAAATTTGAATGAACGCTTGTTATGATAATTGCTTTTACAGTTTAGATCAGTAATTAATATTGGTTGAAAGTGTAAATTTACTGATTTAAGACATAATTAATTGTTATTGTCTAAATTTGAAAAGTTAAGAGTAAAATGTAATGACTAAAAGTAAAGGTCAAAATTTTTGCTACTTAGTGAATATACACTGATCAGCTTCTCTTAATGCGTCAAAAGACGTGCAATTTCAAAAATCTTTTTAGACAAAGAAACAAGAAATATATATGTATATACATATTTACTCTATGAAAGTAAACAGTATGACAAAGATTAAAAATACCCCCAATAACTACATACTTACACAATTTTAAGTCTTCACAATAGTAAAAATTGTAGAAAAAATCCCTTTCTTAAAATTTGTTATACTCGTGTGAAACTTTCACTTTAAAGAAGACTTGAAGTAATGTGAAAAAATGTATAGTATATTTTATTGTACTGACAAATGCTGGTAATTAAATCTCGCAAATAAAACACACTCGCTAAATTTTAACAAGTTTCTTCCACGGAAGTTTATTAAAATGTGATGCTTTACACAAAGCGACTTTTCATATTTATACATTTATACAAATCACTTTCCCGCAAAGCTTTGACGACCCCCAAACAAGGCCAAAAGGACGCCACTTAGCTTCTTAATGTTCTTTGAATCTACTTAAAGGTAATTTGGACTGTCCATTAGAGTTTAGAATTGTCTTCGAGATTTACGGCTCTCCAATGTTTGTGGGGCGATTCATCTTCCACGACACGATTAATCGTAAGTTGGTCATACAACTCGTCGTGGTTTCGTTTCGTTACGCTATTGTTGAAATGGCTTCTCTACTACTACTCAGTATTTAGTAATATAGAAGCCATATATTGAGGAATTCAATTTATTATAAACCTACGTAAACAAACTGTTGGATTATTTGTAGGGATTATACAAATGAATAGAATAGCACGGGTATATAAAACACGGATAGCAATATAACAATGAAAGATATAATTAAACATACTTTGGAATTTAAATCTGTAAAACGTAGTCTCTTCTACCTAAGTTATTTATTAGAAAGTACGTAATTAAGAAAATATTATATTGTCTTTCTTTTGAGATAAATGTTAGTATACGCAATTCTTATTATGAACGTGGTAATCGTGTAGAATAAATGTCCACATTCCTATTGTTTACGTTACATCTCATAACTGTGCTTTAATAAATCTATTTTCAGTTTTATCGCCAGAGAATTGAGATCATGACTCATAAAGTTAGAACTTGAGGCTTACTGTCAATATATTTCGGGGCTTACGTGTGAATGACCTGTTGTTTAATGCTCCCTCTCGAGTCTTAAACTTTTTAATGTATGTGTGAATTGTGGTTTGTGGGTCTTACTGAAAACCAATCTACGACTAGTAAATGAGTTTTAGTACGGCCAAAGTTTCAGTAGAGGGGGTATTGGAAGACGAGGCGATGCAAATTTTTCTTTATTGATTAACGGACTTAATATAATGACGCTCTTAATCTATTGACAGCGTGGTGGAGCATGCCTAACTCTTCTTCGGTAATGGGAGGAGACCCGTGCTCAGTAGAGTGACATAAAACTGATATAAAACGAATGATGCTTACTAAATTATAAAAAAATATATATATTAAAAATGTTATTTTTCTTTCCTTTCTACATTTAAGACACACATAAAAAAATATCCCTACGTAAATCCCTGCACGGTACAACTAAAATAGCTTACTGTCAAAACCCAATTTACCCAGTTCGGAACTTAATTCGCATATAATTTCACTTAACACGTACAAGTAATTTAGCGGTTAGGGGGCGCACTAAGTCAGGGGTGTGGGCGGCGCATTTGGACCGCGTCCAGACAGCCCGCTAAGTTTAGAAGTGCTATAAAACCTTCGGTCGCTTACTAGGTCGTCGACATAGACGTCGTATCCACAATCGTAACCTTGTACGTACTTATCGTCCAAGACATCAATGTCGTGCGTGTTTATTAAGACAATTGTTGTACAAATAGAATGCATTAAATTTTTTTAGGTATCTGGAGTGGCCGGCCCTGAGTATTTTTAAAGTTCTTTACGCCCACAAATGCATTGCTATACATCCTGTAGTTTCCTAACTAGATAGAAATGACTAAAGTTGTTTCCTTATACCAAATTGCTATATTTTTGAAAATTCCCACCGTTCTGAGCATTTAAAAACTTTTTATACATGCTTACAAATAAAATATTATACATAGATACATACACTGTAAAATAATTTTAAATTAGTTTAATTACACTTATAAAACTTTGAAATAATGAATCAAAATGAATTCGGTTGAATGTACAGGTTTGTGCAAAAATGCTTGTAAAAAATGCTAAATTAACATTTAACATTTATTCAGCAAGTACAAAAGCTCTTCGTGAATATTACAACACCCACTACTTCATGCCGTTTCTAGAACTTCGTAAAGCTTTGAGCTTTTGATAAAGTTTTTACTGGATATGGCAATCGGTAGACCTGTAAATGAAAAATTCTATGTGCGGAGTACAATTGCAGAAATATTTTTTTTGCCTGTCACATATTTTTTGTTACATATGTACCGTCTAGATCTGCCATCTAAAAAAACTGGTCACTAGAAACTACTATTATAGAAAAAGTATCCTTTTTCAAATCAATTACAGTTGCGTTGCTCTATAATCAAGATCGGACGCCTCTAAAAAGCGGCTAAGCCATTAACTAAACAAATCTTGTATGTTTACGCTTCTTGAAATCTAATATGTTAATGTATTCAAATGTTTACATTAAAACATCTTATTTACAAAATTCAAGGTCCGTAAGTATTATAATTTATATGCATTAACAGTGCCTAAGTTAAAACTGTTAACGTGGTAAAACACCTACTTAAGAAAGTATGAATATCTGATATAAGATACAACGAATCTTGGCGAAGTTCACAGTCTCGATTCATTTCCATGGCAAAGACTGAACCAGCACGGCCTGTAGTCTGCCTGCTACTGACCTGACTGCGATTCCCAGTGATTATACTTTACAATCCGCTAGAACATTCCGTTTGTCAAAGTTGGAAGGAAGTCTCTGAACATAAGCCTTGATATAAAATTTGAACAAGATGTGACATACTAATTTAAATTACAGGTGGTGGAGTTAATTGTTAATCTAGGTTAAAGTATCATAGCAGAATCTTACTCAGCGTTGAACACTACTGTGTTCTGATTTTAAGGATACGGCAGACTCATTTATATAAAGCGCTATAATTATGTGGGTGACCCGTAGTTGGTCTCCTCCACTCGTTCACTATGTTACTCGGTTGCTCACTACTATTTAGTAATGTTTTTATTACTAATTGTCATTGGACCGAAATTGTTTTTACTGCGTCATAAATATTTTGAAAAATCATGATATAGGCTTATGTTGTTACTCAGGGTACCTAATTAGTATTTTGTATACTTTCGTATTTCGTATGTCACATTGTTTACTTCTATGTTTAAAGTCGTTTTCATTTCGTTTAATAAGTTTCAAGTTTTCAACTTTCACTCATAGAACCTGCATGTGGTGCTTTACTTGTTATTTCATTATATTTTTAAGGTAAATCCTTCGTGATTAGATTCGTGCAGCTCAACTATTTTTGCATTATAATACCAGAGTAGCTGTACTGTATTATAGTCGGAAGGATGAAGGAAAGGAGAAAGACCAACGAGGTATTTTAAGTTTGTCCTCAGAGTCACCAACATTTGTAGCCGACCTCAGATAGAACTACAATCATATTTATAGATGACTATTATGCAACAGGTGAACTATAAATTCGATTACTACTTCTGATTGATAAACAAAATGTATACTCCAATTATAGTTTTTGATATAAAAATCGTTTTACACAAACCCAATAAATCAAAGCGGTTGCAAAACACATTATTTTGCAATATTGCGTGAATATGGAATATTTTTTAAACTTCGTCTGTCTATCCATTACATCCGTTGCAGTGTAGCATAAAAACAACTGGGTTAACAGAACGGAAATGCAGTTTGCTCGGATATAATCAGATTGCGACGCACGCCTGCAGTCAACTACTTCGCAGATTTAATAATTCAGAATAAGTAAGTTTACTGAATTTTACGCATTAGAACTTAAAGCGGCTGTAAGGTTAATAGCTTCGTGGTTCGACTGCGTGGTCGCTATTTTTAAACCTTGCAGCAAAAAGTGAGGTTTAAAGTATTAAAAATAATATGTTCAGCTGTGTGACAATCACTTCCTTTTTCCTGCTTTTTTAGATTATTAATTCAAGTTTTCTTGTTGCCTTATAGTAATTTTAATAATGTAATTTTAGTATTTATACTACAGGCGTTCTAATTTACTCCTTGTGAATATCATGTTTTTTGGAATCGTGTTCTATATAAACGTACCCAATAAGTTGTTATAAGTATCGCCCTGTTTTCGTCCCAGCCCCTAAGTATCTGATCCAATCATGCCGTGATGAATCCCCGGAAATATTACCGATTCGGTCATTAATCAATCTACACTGATATCTTTATTGTTTATCTTTGTTTATTCATAAACAAGGTCTAAAAATGTCAGCCCAATAAATCAAAGTTGGGCCGCGAATAAAATTTTATCATCCCTTACACCCACTTTCAATTTCTTTAACAACTTGTTTACTCAGAGATAAATTTCAGGGGTTCTCGGAATGTTAATTGCGAGGTCCAAGTGGTAAGAGACAAACTGTTGTAACACGAAGCAATTTATCTGTTAAGTCATTTTAACATTAATTAAAGTAATAGAAATAAAACAACGTTTGCATCGAAAAGCTTATATTAGTCAACTCGGTTGATCAAGACGATAATACTAAGGTTTTATTATAATGTATTCTAAAATTCTAAAACTTATTGACCTTATGGACATTCGGTCTCTGATCAAAAATGACCAATGCAAACTAACTAAAGAACTAAAAAGATTATTTAAATGGCTATGATATATTGTTATCTAATTAATACTCATAACAATAATTGCGGCTTGCAATGTCTCAATTTTGAGCTTGTATATGTACAAGATGTAGAAAAAACTTCGATAGCATGATACAGAATGCAGTGGCGCCATCTCTTTATGAAAAGTTGTCACACTAACTGCCGATTGTGAATATAAGTATTTAGAATCTTATATTACAATGATTTTTTCTTTGCAAATATTTCTCGAATGACCGGCGTAACCTGATGTCCATTCTTAAATAAATATTAAAACTAATCGCTAGCTTCTAAGACTTAGATCGTGTCTAATCTATTGCACAGCTCGATCAATCACGCGGGCGAAGTGCGGACGTCGTCACCCGAGCGAGCTTAGCTGCTTAGTGCGTCTGGTGGCTAAGTAGGCTGACGAATTACTTCTTTAAGGAGATTTAGTAATTCTTTACATGAATGTACTTGTAAGTTTAATATAAATGATTCCTAACACATTTATAATATTTTTTTATAATGCAACAGTAGCAAACTGACATACAGTCCACCTGATGTAAAGTGACCTATTTATTATGTTAGAATGCTTCTAATAAACATGTCACCTTTCCACATCCTTAATACTAGAACACAGTACAGCTAAAAAAAATATTATTAGGCAGAAATAGGTAGGCGGTGTTGCCTCCTAAGACGGACTAAAAGAGGTTCTACTACCTTCAAGGCAGACATAATAAGACAGTCCGCGTACTGCAAAAGCCTTCATGATCTGTTGTGTTTCTAGGTTCAAGAACCCAAAAAGGTAGACATTTAATTATATTTTTTTGGGGTTGGATAAATGCATATTATTTTTCGTATAGTATTCGCGGGATAGAACTTGCTTACTGAGGGTGTAAGTTATTGTAAGTAACTGTATTACATGGGTTTGTTTGATTATTTACGAACACAGAGGTTATTTAAAAGTTTATTTAAAGTGTGTTAAGTATGCCGTATATGGCCAGCGTGATAGACTATAGCTTAAACCCCTCACTGTGACACTAAAATTATGTCCAGCGGTGGAACAGTAATGAATTGACGATAAACAATTGTTAGACAAAGTACAAACCGGTAAAAAGCATCACAATTTCTTTAATCGTTTTTTACAGGGATCGATCAATCAGGTGGACGGAGTGCAAACGTCGTGAATCGAACAACGTTTCCCGATTAGAGCAAGATTGCCGGTGAACAACTACTTAGCTTTGATAAATTCTTTCCATGATTTGGTATTTTATTAGTATTTAAACGTAGATGTAGCATAAATTTGTTTACACATTTCCTGGGAGCGTTATAAAATCTTGCACGGTTTCCCCAAAATATTTTTTTCTGTTTCTAAAGCAATTAACAATTAATTATTATTGCAAATTATATTGAATCTTTTAACTACGTGCCTAAGATTTTATCACACAGTATTAAAACTGAAAAATAATCTTTTAATTTTAAAACTAAAAGTTATTTTTTATTAAATCAATTAGTTTATTTTAGTCAATTTATTAGTGAACTATGACATCCGTGTTAACTAAAAGCTTGACCATTAACGAGGTCGGTACAACAAGTCCACGTGTCCCTCGATAATTTGATTTTACTTGCTTTACATGTTTCGTAAACTAAACGACACTAATTGAGTCCTCGGGGTATCGGACACAAATTGGAAGCTTTCTACAGTCACAATCATAGGTACGTCATGGAAAAACTTTCGGCGATTTGGGAGCGCTTTTTCATCAAATACTCGAATATCGTTCGTTTCGTTTCATTATTATAAGAAAAAGTGTATGAGACGAGAACAATATTAGGATAAGAAAATAGGAAATTTAGGAGATAGTTGTTTTGTGTGTAAGATATAAGCTAGCCATTCACGTGATATTAAGTTATCATTGCCTTACACGAACATCAGTTACTAGCCTTAGATAGGAGTCCCATCTAAGGTGGCTCATAGATGCATTGCTACTCCTCAGAAATAAATTCCTCTGTTATAAGGCGAAAATTGGTGTGGCTTTAGCGCTACTTAATACAATTTAACACAAAATATCGCCATTATTTACTTCAAAAACCAATACTTATGCCAAGGTATTTCGAAACACCAAAAATTTTGTCATGCTTTACTATTTACATAGGAAATTACGTATTTCACCTTTTTAGATTGCTGCCTGTCTGGCTTCATGTGTTACCAATTACTATTTTGTTTGAAGTATATTTTTATTTCGTTATAAGTCTGGCACAATTTGCTTGTTCAAATAATTGATCACTCGAAAATATATTTCTCTTCAATAACGTTTATTCCGTTCAGTTTACTGGAGCACTATAGTGTCATAGTTTCCATTGGTATTAACTCATCTCTGTGCCACTACTGGGCACGGATTTTTTATCAGAGAAAGAAGGTTTTAAGCTAGAAACCAACTCGCTGGCCAAGTGTGGATTACAAGACTGCACACCTTTAAGAACTTTTTTAGAACTCTCAGGCGCCTAGGATTTCTCGCGCTGTTTTCCTTCACTGTTATAGCAAATGGTATTTAAAACGGTGTTATATCGTCTCATAATTTCGTTATCTTGATATCGTTACGTCACACCTAAATCTTACTTAACACGTGTCAGTTTCCAAAACCAAAACCTCGCTCGAATTTGGTTTCGTGTTGATGCCAAAATTCTGATTAAATCCCGTCGCGTCTGGAGTAATCCGAAAACAATTCGTACAATGAAAGCGCGGATTAAACACAGATGTTAAGGCATCTCCCTTAAAGCGTTCCACTTGACGAATTGCTCTAGTCGAGATTAAGACAACAGCCTCTTTATGTTAAAAGGCGAAACAAATTTCTGTAAATGCTAAAACGGGTACAGATGAATTCTTGTCACTTTAGGGCGCCTTTTCGAACTAAGCAAACTACATTTTTTCTCAATTTTATTTCGTGTCATTATTTTATCTTGCTTAGCTTAGATGTTTTGTCAAGAACCATAATATAAACGTTTACATTAATTTTATTAATATATGTCAGAAGATTTGGGTCCACGAATCAAGCTTGGAAATTCCGTTAATATTTACCGTCTACTTAGAGTTATCGTATCTCTAATGAGAACATGGAATTCTTCTAAAGGTGTTACAGTAATAAACAAATTCAAATTATCATTTTAATCATCGCTTTTTCTATCATATTTATTTATATTTGTTCGCCGTCCACATTATTTACAATAACTACTTTTACTTTTGTTTGTTTCTGTATTTAGTGAGAATATTTAATAGAATTTAACAAGACCCAAAAATCATAAAAAAATCTTTACTGCTCCCATTATTTCCGGATGAAACCCAGCTGTTGAAAGCACCCTTAGGGCGTCCCACTTGACGGATTGCTCGAGCCGAGATTAAGACAACAGCCTCTTCGCGTTAAAAGGCGTTGCTCCATATTCACTGTAATTAACGACCGTATTTTAACGTACGACTAATTCAAAAACACGTTTAAGCCTCCTTTAACAATAAACAAATATAGGGTTTATGTGAGATTTTGTTTTGTGTGTATGAGAAATTTGGAAAGAAAAACGAATTGCTTTGGTTTTATAAGTGGTATCAATTCAAATTAAACGTTTCTAGTTTTTGTCCAACTTAGTCCTCAGGGATAGAAACGCGTCTATGACTGACCTCAGGTATGACTAGTCTTATCAGGGGTTAATTACAAACTTCCAGCGCTAGTGGTCATTTACCATTAGATGGACTGCGTATTTTAGACGTAAAGTGGACATAATTGTCAATATTAGACTCTTCACGGTCCTGTTAAAATCGTATAATTTCGTCATGGCATTAGATGTGTTTAAAAAAATTATGATTTTATGAACATTTCGCCTATTTTTACCTTTTATGTTTAAGTGTGCATTTCTCACCTTCTTCAATTTTTTTTTGTGTTTTCCTAGTTTATTAAATTTTCTTATACTTAAACATTTGATTTTAAATTCAAACTCCTCTAGGCTACTTGAAAAAATTTTTATACGCATTTAAATTCAGAATAAAATGCAGCTTTTAAATGCGTCTTTGTTTTAGTTGATAGATTACTCTATTCAAGATTAAGACAACAGGCTCTTCGGCTTAAAAGACATTGCTCCATATTCGGTGTAATTAAGGACTGTGCTTATTATGCGTTCTTATTATTATGCTTGCGACGCTAATAGTTCCTTAATTAATCACAAGTCTATTTTTATTTTGGTTTCATAGTTATAGTGTTAACTGCGGTATTGTGTTTTAAAAGGTGGTGGGGACTAAGGAGGCGAGAATTAAACACGGCGTTCCAGCTTAGGTCTTTAGAGTAAATACATAATAATAATGTATTTTGGTGTACATATATTTCATACTACTTCATATGCGACTCCTCTCTTATCATGGGGTTGTTTGCAAATATCCACGCAGTGACTACTCACTGTCGAATAGGCTATACCCTCATTTAATACTTCAATCATACAAAAACTAAATTCTGCACGTGCACACATTTACTTACGAGATTACCAAGACGGCATTTTAGGCCCTGTTTTTGTTATTTTTTTATTACATACAATTTTTTGTATTTTTATTTCATATGTTCAACGCAATATAGGACAACGTTTGATGACATGAAACTCCCCAAAAGCCTCACGTTGTTCTAAAAATGTCACAAAGCCTGATTTATACTTCAACATTTCAATATTATTTAAACAAGCATTAAAATTACAAGCTGACATAACCACAGCAATATTTATAAATGAAAATATGCCTGATTTTGTCGAACATTGTCCTTCATGCTTCTGATTGTCAGGAACGCAGGCAGATGGCACGTAATTACAGTTAAAGTTTCAATAATGTGAATAAATAATAATATATTTTAGTTGGTATTTTTAAGAATTTAATACATATTTTCTTTCTTTTTTCAGATTTCATGACGGAGTTTCGTAGCCAACAATAAATTGTAAGTTAAATGTTACACAATTTTATTGGACTGTTAATCATCATAATTGCTATTTGAAGCTTATAAAAATAATTGTCGAAAAAGAGAATTCTTCAAGATACGTTATAATGTAAAAGTCATCAATATATTACTGGTAATTACCAGTCTTACTTACAGAGAATTCTGGGTTCGATCCCCGATCAGTTAAACATCTAAATAATGAATTCGTATTAGATTTTGTCCGAGGCCGGGTGTCGAAATTATGAGCCCATGGCACCTATAATACACGAAGTTGTAATACCAGCTATAAGTAGAAAGCGTTATTTAATTATTGTATTTAATTGGCAGCGGTGGCCAATCAAAACTCTATGCACTTCTCATCTAAAACAAATGAGACCACGACGATAGTTTGTTCTCGGTGACCCGAGTTCAATTCCCAGTGAGTGTGGTATAAACTTCCACCATGGTTGCCAATAACGCTAATTGAGATTTTAGTGCGCTCCGGAATATTCCCGCTTCATAATTCCCCATTCAAAATTCCCAGGATTCATTTCACTGGTGTTTTGTTCACAATTTAGTGCAGTTGCGAATTGTTTGAAGAACTAGAGAATGTTATTTACTCTGGCGGGAACTGTTTCATAATGTTAAACCGGAGTTGTGGTGGTTTGAATGTGAATAGAATTTTAGACTCATTATCGTAATAGCGGCCATCAATAGATTAGTGGGCATATCCCTAGGCATGTATGTAGGTATGGTATATATCCCGGGTTAAGCGCAGTCAACTGTTATGGTGTTTGATAAGGAATTAAATTGATATAGGTTTCTACTACGTAATTATTTTGAATAGTCTATGTAATGTCTAATAAGAAACCTTAAACAGAATTCAGAGATTATGTTTCCTGTTTTTAAGTAAATTCTTTTAAACGCTGATGATTCTGTATTTTTTACTATGGCAGTAGCTAAAGAGCATGCCGTCCATTTGATGGTAAGTGGTCATTGGCACCCATTAACTTCTGTAAACAAAGTCATATAAGATAAGAATTCTACCCAATGACAGTTTTAACACTTCGGAAAAGTATATCAGCCTTTACCATATCCATCAAACCGGAACACAGTAGCGCTTAACACTGTCGTCATTAGGCAGAACTAGGTAAAACGGTGGAGCTATTATACTACTTCCACTGAGTGGAACAATAAAATGTTCTACCACCTCATTAATAAAAAAAAAACATGATACGTAAAATATTGCTAAGTTAATTCCCAATTAAATTAATAATTTACATTACAAGAAAATGTAACTTCTAGCGACATACATATGATACTCAAACCGAAGCGGCAGCAAAACTTTGTTTACTCATAAATTTTTTGTTGTATCATAAATCAGATTTTTAGATCAGCAATAACTCTTCGTGGGAGAAATATTGCGGCGTCCGCTTGTTTGTTTCGTGTTTTTAAATATCATTTTTTATTGTACCGAACGATAATAACTTTTGCAATTCGGAAATGTTTTGCTTGTACTGCTGTAATGTTTCACTTACATTTTCTTTTAATATTCCATTCATTTCTTTCCAAGA
>DWRA01000248.1:0-28948 GCA_018250295.1 Spathilepia clonius
GTTGCTACCCCTGAGGACTAAGTTGAAATGCTTCGTTAAGTTTATCTCCCTTACCACACCCTTCAAACCAGAAGACAGCAGCGCTTAACACTGCTCTTATGAAATAAGTGTGGCGGTGGTGCCGCCGGAGTCGAACTACAAAGTGTTCAACCACCTTTCCTCCTATGAGTAATTAATAAGAATAACATTGTGTCTAGATTCATGCTAGTAGGTACGTACGTTGATATTATCAGTAGAATCGTAATTGTATGTGTAAGTATTTAAGTAACTAGCAACATATTGATCTCACTTAACAATTCCACCCGTGGGTTGATAAAATTAAAAGCTCAGTTAAGGTAATAAGAGTATTGAGGAAAAATAGACAACGTAACTATTTATTATTGATAAATCGCCGTGCCTTGGATACTATAACTAACGAGCGAGTTTTAAGGTAGTAGGGTCCTTTAGTCTGTGATTCTAAGCCAGGGGCATCGCTGTCACACCTATTTCTAATTATGACAACAGTGTTAACCGCTGCTGTTCTGGTTTGACACTTGTATATACGAGGCGTTCCGATTTAGTTCTGAGGAGTATCAAAGCATCTGCGACCAAGGTAGGACTCATCCTATCTGGGGTTGATTACAGACGACCTTAGGCAACAGTGGCCACAAACCATCAAGTGAATTGAAGGTATTTCGCTTTTTCTGTATTATAATAATAATGTTTGGAATATATAAATACTATCAATCGATATTAATTACGGCTACTTATGTATAGTTAGGTACCTACATAATTCTATTCACTGTAGCTTTGTATTAATGATAATTTTTAAACTGTGTAATTAGCTTAATCTAGAATGCAATGTACTTTGTAACTTTTTCATGTCTGAATATTTCAATGAAATATTTATGTCTTAATCAGGATAAACACTTAAAATGAATAAACACTAATTTAATCAAATTCTAAATGTATGCTCTGTAGTTTTATACTTATTATTATTTCTTTATTAATATATACCAAATTTAGTTGTGTTTGTATTGGAGCTTATGTATATAGGTATATCAGATTTATTTATAGTAAGTGTATTAGCTTAATTTAGAATGTACTTTGTGAATCTTTCATATTATGTTTGAATATTTCATATAAGTATTTATATCTTAATCAGGATTAAGATTTTAAGTGAATAAAAACTGATTTCATCAAATTTTAATGGTGATCTGTAATTATATACTATCTATTGTCAGTTCCATGTTAATCTTTACTGAATTTAGTGTGTATTGTTTTTCTTAGCTCAATTAGCTTGTCGGATGTGGGAATTATAATTGATACAACTTTGGATACACAAAAACCTCTGTTTATTCACACAAAAGGGGCATACATTTGCAGATTAATCTTAAATACTATACAATATACGAAGTACACGATACATTGTATCCTTTATTGTACACGAACACACCAATTATACACAAAAAATCCAACATTAATATTCTGCTCTTATATAACGATTGTTACCTGGGAACCTTTGGGTAAAAAAACAATTATATGTGTAAAAAACCTTTATTAAATTAAACACATTCTTATTTTAAATCACCAGAGCAGTTTACCAGAGCAGATCATGTCAGATGTTAAATTACCAGAACGTTCTTTATTGTAGTACAAAACTTACATTACACACCGGGTTACATTATACATTACATTACACGTTACAATTACACATTACAATTTAAAGTCAGGCACAGTCCTGCCGTGAACTTACGATTATTAAACAACTTTCAAGTTTCATCCATTGTAGTTGTAGCTCTCCCCTAGTTGTAGCTCTCCCCTAGTTGTAGCTCTCCCCTAGTTGTAGCTCTCCCCTTGTTGTAGCTCTCCCCTAGTTGTAGCTCTCCACTAGCCCGTTCTGTCTATCAGCGGCCACCAGCACCACCATGAACCAGGTTTCTGAAAAAAAAACAAAGAAAGTTAAGTAAGTGAAGTGAGATTTTGCACATAAAGCCCTACTAAAATTGTAACTAAATTAAACACATGACCTATTGAGAACCTTCCGGAGTCTTGGATGTAATGATTAATTTGCAAGTATTTTTTAATATTAAATTGAAATCTTTCAATTTTACTGTTTTGTCCTTAGTTTATACCCATTCGTTTTAATTTTCTATTATGTTTTATTAAATAACGAAATAAAATGTGACCACTTAACCTTCAGGTCTAAAACAAATTTGTGTAATCGAGTATTCTTTAAATTGTCATACGTTGATAGCAAAATACGATTAATTAATAAAATTAGGACGCTTTAGGTTGCTATCTGCCAAGATGTACAGCACTCATTGTCTCCGTCGCCAGCACCAACGCAAACCATGGCCCTAAAACAAAGTAAAAGAGATTTTAGAATCTGATGATAAATTTCCCACAGAAAGTCCTACAAAGATTATTGCTGCATTACATTATCACATGATCTCTTTATTTATAGTCCATCAACACCAGGCGCTTTTAAAAAAATATCTTCAGATATTCAGCTACGAGATAATTTTATTTTAATTGAGTACAATTATTAAAGTAGTTCAACATACAATATACGTTCAATTAACTACAGGTATTAAAGTAGTTCAATATACAATATACGTTCAATTGAGTACAGTTATTAAAGTAGTTGAATATGGATGATATTCGACGACCGCGATCTGATGTGACGTATGTTCATGTCCCGTTCACAACATAATCTTATCACCGCCTCCGTCATGAAGAAAAGATCTAAAAAGAAATAAAAAGTTTCAGGAAGGTGGCGTTAAATTCCTCACAGAAAGCCCACTAAGTTTCTTAATAACTAACACTCAAGGCAAGAGTAAGACCTCTAACAACCCTCTAGATATGTAAGAGGGTACTTTTGAAACATTACCCTCATACATTTAGGTACACGACAACTTTACAATTATCAAAATAACCAAGTATATTTATGAAGTTATCACTCGTAGAAAAACACATAAGCATGATGATAAGATAAGCTAACGACTGCCATATTCCAAGACGTAAATAAGCGCTTCGTTTTCTTCTTTAGCTGATCACCAGCAACGACGTAAACCGGAGTCCTAAAATTAAATAAATGAAGAAATTTTGAAATCTGACGATAAATTTCCCACAGAAAGTCCTATAAAGATTGTTGCTACATTACATTATCATATGATCTCTTTATTTATAGTACCTTAACACAAGGCTCTTTTTAGAAAATTATCTTCAGAAATTCTGTTACAAGAAAATTTTATTTAATTGAGTACAGTTATTAAAGTAGTTTAATATACATTCAATTGAATACAGTTATTAGAGTAGTTCAATATACATTCAATTAAGTATAGTTATTAAAGTAGTTCAATATACATTCAATTAAGTACAGTTATTAAAGTAGTTCAATATGGATGAAAGGCGACGACCGCGATCTGATGTGACGTATGTTCATGTCCCGTTCACAAAATAATCTCATCACCGCCTTCATCATGAAGAAAAGATCTAAAGAGACATTAAAAGATTCAGAACGCTGCCGTTAACTTTGTTACAGAAAGCCCACAAAATTTTGTACTAAATAAAACTTAATACAGGAGTAAGAGTTAACCATCTGACTAAGTTAATTTGTCAATTATTACAATCGTTGATTACACTTATTAATATTATCACACGTAATAATCTAAACATTTATCGGTGCGGACTATGGTTGCAGATAATCGCCGGCGTAATACCTGTAAATATTCAGAGGTAGAATTTTACCCGTTAATTAAAATAGGAAATTTGAAAACACTGCAACATACGATCGCGCCTATTTGTGAAGCTCCAATAGAAACCTTAATCTGAAACTTAAAAAGTATTGTTAAAGCTATACAGAGTTCGACCGGATGGTACAAACAGTAAGTGATAAAAACTAAAATTAATCTAAAAGAATACAAGATTTAGAGAATACAATATGCTTTAATCAACCAAAATTTTCTTTAAGGGCATCGCTCGTTCCAATTTTGTCAAAGACCAAAGACGTTCCAATTTCGTCCTTGAAAATTTAAGTGACGTGAATATTCAGCCGTGAGATACCTGTAGAAACGAGCTTCTGGCCAAAAAAAAAAAGAACTACAAAAGCCCGGATCTACAGGGTAAATCACGAATTTGGCACTTATAATCTTCTGTCTTCTTGATTACGTCACAGCGTTGCGGATCTCTCAATAGCTTCCGGCTACCCCATATCTACACTACACCTAACCTAATCCTTAACATTAAGTAATTGTGATTATTTAAAAATTATTTAGTTAATTATAACCTAAAATTTTAATAAAGGTCTTAAATTTTAGACTAACTGTCGTATTTATGACAACATGATACACCAGAGTTATTTTATTGTACATCGATTGTACTATGCTATATTTACCGCTCGATGATTCTAGAAAACTATAAACGCTACAAATCTTAATTATAGCCTGCGTGTTTTTAATTTCATCCTTTTCAATACAAAACATACATGTAGGTGATTGCGCAATGGAAAAATTGTAACCGTTTCTTTGACGGGATCATCTTATTAGTAATCTTACATGTGAAATGTACACGCCTAACGATTTAAATTAAATTTCACACAACCCCCACAAAGTCCTTGGAAAATTTCATTAAGTAAGAAAAAAAGGTAATATTTATAACCTTAATCCTACACAAAATAGGCTATTTAGGTTTTGTTAAATTATGTTTTTTAATGTTATCCGCATTATTGCATGCTAAGATTCCAAAAATATTATAAACATGAATATTTACTAATGGCGAATGTAAGTGAAAAAATTGCCAGACCCCAATGATTATTTTATTATACCTAAACGTACAAGATGCTAAATTCATGTATGTATGTGTGATACGAAATATTAAAAACTAACAATGTAACTGTTATTAGACCCCCGAATATAATCGCACTTGTTCTAAATTTACCGCTCGTAAGATAACCATAGATTTAGTTGGGTTGGCTGTTGAACTATCACCCTTTTTTAATGATCGAAAACCTCAATTATGATTAGTTTATTTAATTTTTGTACTTTTTCGTCAAAGTTTATTTGATCCATTGTCGTTTGGATTTAGGATTTCAAACCCGTATAATTTCCACTAAACGCGAGCAAGAATGCAAATTATAAGCATAATCCAAATCCACTGAACAATTCCACAAAACACACAAACGATACATTAGACACGATTACAAATATTTCGAATTAGACTCAGAAATTAATAGACCGAACTGTAATTTCTGAACAAAGGAATTTAATTTGCGTTACAGACGCATTGACTGGTGGGACCGAGTTGTTTCAGGCAGACTGGCGGTCGGGGAGTCTGGACATCTATATCGGGACGCGCAACGGGACCTTGAGGGGTTGAGGGCGACTGCTAATGGAAGGGGAGTGCCACCTCCTTAACTGCGGCACGATTGTGGTCCTTGTGTAAATGTTATAAAGCCCAGACTCCTATAACGTATTTGGAAGGGAGCTTGCATTCTCGCGGGAAGCAGGGTGGCAGTCTACAATAATAATATGGAGCTTGAGCGTTATGCGCATGACCGAAAGCGTACAAATCAATATAGCATTTTAAGGAACGTTCGAGAGCTTGAATGCGACGGCACTTTGAACGAAAACTTGGTGTGACATTAAATAATATTCTGATGGTTGATTTTGTACTACCTGTTCTAATAGGAAACTAAGATTAATAAAAACAACTACAGTAATAATAACACATTTGAAGAAATAGCTTTGTACATGTAATTGAACTGTGTAAAACTATATGTTTTTTTTTGCAAAATTTTAAATAAGGCTTTCGGAACATACAATCATTGACCAACTAATATACCAACAGATGTACAGAGACTGACCAACATTTGACCGACTATTTGAGACCGACCGACTGATGGATGAACAGATGGACTGACAGATAGATGAACAAACACAAAAGCGCCAGACAAATAACAAATATATCTTGTTATAACAGAAATTTGATACTAAGTAAAAGAAAAAATAACTGTATTTTTTAACCGACTTCCTTATCTGGAGGAGTTTATTATCACTAAATACCTACTACTAAAATGTGCTTTTTTATCATTCATAACAAAATTCATGTAGTTTGTTAAGATTTTATTTTTGTTCAACAATTGTTGTATATTCATTTAACTCAAAATGTGCAGAGAGGATTTTGCATGTCCAAAAAAAGGATTAAGACATTTTTTTTGTCATTTCTATATAACTCTTCTATATAACTCTTTGTGGTTTACTGATATTTAATTAAATCTAAAATGCAAGTAGTTTAAATTATTCATTTAAACCATTAAGGTATTAATAAAAAAAATTGCTAATTTACAATTCCAAGTTACAATGTCTGATACATTAGTCCAATGCCAATCCAATCCAATCCAATCTAATGTACAATACATATGAATCCAATAAGCCCTGAGACAATGTTTACAATTTGTCATCGTAACATTATTTACCTAACAACAACCTTTTGTACATTAAGGTGTGCAAAATTAATAGGAGTTTTCACTAATTCAATAAGATCTAATTTATTTCTTAAACTGAAATTTTAATCGAGCTTGTGAGCTTAGTGTCATTGATCCCCATAAATGTTTGTAACACTGTAGAACCTTATTACAAATAATTTGTAATAAAGTTCTACTGAAGTACTACGGCAAATGCATTCCTATCACTGAGGAATTGTTTAAAAAATTATCATTGTTAAGTACATAAGTTTATTGTTACAAAAGATTGATGTGCCGTTCACCTGATGACAAGTGACCCAGCCGGCCATGGAAGTCTGTAACCAACTCCATATAGAATAAATGTTCTACCTGAATCTCAATACAAACACATTGCCACTTGATCATATATTGCCTCATATGTAAGTCAGCCATAGTGGTGTACAGTATTCAGTACTTACGAGGAGTTAGTATTTGTTAAATCGGAATGAATAAATTCCATTATATACATTTATTTTTAAGATATTTTTGCAAGAGAAAACTACAGGATAGTTCCAATAGTATTAACTAATTATTTAAAATTAGCAGGACTTCTAGCAACTATGCAACAATTGCATGGTGTTTTGAACTATGTAAAGTTATGGATATTATTGTTGTAATATCAACTGGCCATTTTGAGGCCTTGATTGATATGAAATTTGCCTGTGAGATTTCTTGCAATTGATAATGTAGACTATATTATTCTTATAGTATTAGATGCTTAAACAGATAAGTATTATCTTAACATAGACTGAATTGACATTAAGAAAAATAATGTATCACATTGTAAACTATAAATTGTATCATATTGTTATCATTATGTATAATGCTGTTGGATTGCCAAATAAATAAATAAGTCTTTGTAATTTCTTCTAAATGAATGTGTCTTCCTCTGAATGTTTAAATGACATTTTTAAATAGCAATCAAATCATCCCTTGCTTATTATAGTTTTTAAATCTTTCCTTAATAAATGCTTTAGCATTTTAGATACAACAATATTATTTATGTAAGTTTAATAATATAATGGTTTCTATTAAAAAGAAATGTATCCACAAATAGCCTGTGATATTTTAAGTATGACTGAAGTCCAGCTTCTAATTTCTGTATCAAGCCTTATTAGACTTAATAAATGATGAATCTGTTTTTATAATGGATGTTTAAGGTATTCTAACGTATAGGTCCGATTTTACATTGAGTTTAGAATGAAGAGTTATTTATTATAGTATCCAAATTTCATCAAAATCTAATGTAAATTATATCAAAAAAAAACCTACATGACCGAGAGTTGAGAGTTCCGCATATTATCAAACTATAAAAGTGTGAGAACCTTAGACTGAAGACTTTTTTTTTTTTTCCTTTTTGCAAAATAGGAAAATCACGTACCTGAGATATCCATGTGTAAAATGAGTATTATAATAAGTTATAATAAAATAAAAAGGATACATTTGATTCACGTTGAGTTTTCCAACTTCAGTGTCTCGGTACTTACCAGAAACAAGCGAAAACCGCTCGAAGGATCCGGCTGTTGTGATTAAAAAATTATGAGAACACGAGTCCTACATACTTTTCACTATGTACCTGTTTGTACTTACTACATAACTTATCATTAATACACTGTTGTACTGACTATTTGTACCTATATTTATTTAACATTATTTGTACTTTATTTTTGGTTTAAGAACATTTAAAAAATCAAACCAAATAAACAAACGTTTTACTTATCAATGTCAATTTAGTAAAATTGTCATTGTCATGTGAGACGCCCGCAGATCGAGCTAAAATAGTTTAGTGCATACAGCCAAAGTATCTATTTAGTTTGAACAATATTTTTACATGACAGGGAATTAATTGTAATTTGTAGAACATTTTTTTTTTTAAATAATTTTTTTATACTTAAATAAAACTATAGATTGAACTTTGGCAAATAATTTTTAGAAAATATCTGTATTTTTTTCCCGAAGATTTAATTTCTTCGGTCTACGGCCCTCCATTTGGAGGGGGAGCGACGCCCCACCCCGCGCCATTCCTGTGAGGCTCAACCACTCGAACCTAACTTTCAGCCTCTCCACCAGTATAAAAATTAAACAAGGCCAGTCTGCTCCACTATCGAAATAAATATTTGAAATAAATTCTTCAACGTTTACTATTTACTTTCTCGTAATAAATTTATTACTTCTATCTTATGAGTATAGTCGCTATTCCTATTAATTATAATTAATTGTATATATACAATCCGTACGTGCTTAATTTGGTATATATTATGCACAAAACAGTATAATTAAAAATTACCACATGAAGTTTATTTGAGGTATGCGTATTTAAAATTATTTTAGAAGAACTTCGTACCTATTAGGTTTCCATTTTTATTATCTATAATTTTATTTGGTGTAACATATAATTCTATATAATATGTTTATTTTATCTTCCTACAATGGCCCTCTTGTTAGAGGGAGGTGGCGCCCCTCCCCGCGCCACTCCTATGAGACTCGACATCCTGACCGTTAGCCTCTCTACCATATTGTCAATCAATTAATGTTATACAAAACTACCATTCATAGTTATGAAGAAATGGCACCATATTTAATAGTAGCGTTTTAATACCAGTTATATAATGTAACTAAATTAACATCATCGATATAAAGTATTTCCGTAACTAGACTCTACTAAATAGGTATATCCTTGTTTCCACCTTATGCCTGAAACGCACTATTTCTTTTTATTTAATGCTTATTTTTTATTGTGGTTATTTGTGAGAAGTTCGTGTAGATACTCATCAGGCGGTAACTGGACATATCCTCATTAAATTCAATCTTTTAAAGTTCGCAGACAGTTCCTAGTCTTATCTATGTAAAAAAAAAATTATTTATCTACTAAAGTAATACGCCGAATTATATGATCTGTTGCGTTTTCTAGGAAGAATGTAATTTAAAATATTGTTTCTTATATGTATTCCTTAGTCACTCAATATAGAAAAGGAGCAAGAGGCATAGACTTACCGCCTTTACCCTACAAATTTAAAAAGTACCTTCTTATTACTTCAACTATTTGCTTTAAATAAAACGAATGTTTTTGTATACAGTGTCATGTATTTCGTAAGTTACAAGTTGGTTATAGTAAGATATTAAGTATAGTAGGTATTATGAGTAACAAGAAAGTTTGAAAAGCGCTGGGCGGGCGTTTGATGACGTAGTTTATGGTCAATTTCAAACTCTGACGCAAAAAAGAAAGACAATGCTTCACGTAAAAATGCATCGCAGCAGAATCTGGATTTTTATGAAAGACCGATATGGTAAATTTCGTAAATTGGTATTTCGTATTTTCGTTTTTGTGGCGTCGAATTATATTTGGACGCGTAACGACACATGTTAATGTTTTTCCAAACGTTTAAATGTACGACGCAACGGTATGATTTATGTTGTAATTTCGCGTAATTAACAATACTATATAGGTACCTGAATCGGCAGAATTTGGTTTACTTCAATAATTCGTTCCGAAAGCCAAGTCTATCTTTTTTGGTCTGAAATTTAAAATAATTGTTTGAAGCTATTGAATACAAGTTTAGCAGCGTTAGGAAATGGAACTTACGTAGAAGTGGAAGTGAGATCGCATATTAATAGCACCTACCTACACCTAGAAATTATTCGCAACTGACCTTACAATCGAAAACTGTATTGCTATGAAGATACACGTATAGTATTCTTTTTACCAACTGATTATTTATTTATTAGTATTTTCGCTATACTTTTATATTATTACGATTTCGTTACTTATGCCGTATATTCACAAATGTTTTTAAAAATCAACTATTAATTGCCCAAATTTTATGTCGAATGTCAATTATGATTTAAAAAAATAAAATAAAATGCAAGAATATTATTTACCCATATCCTCATATAACAATAGAGTTTAATGGTTTGGTGTAGGATAGGTACTAGGAGCCGACAGACGAACCTTTTTTACTCATTTCCATGATTTACTGTCAAACGCACGCTTCCCGCTTGTTCATGCTTTTAAACAGTATAGTAGTCTCTATAAAAATCGGTGACAAATCGGCGTAAGCCGTTCAGAAGTATTATCGTAAGTCATATTACGAAACAGAAACACGCGTATTTTTGAATTTTTAATCTGATTTTTAGACGGGATGGAATAACTACCAAATGTCGGATTCATATTGAGGTCAACGCTTTTCCGAAAATAAAGCAGTTAAATGCCTTCATTTCGAGTGCCATAAACTCATCAATATAAAACACGAAACAACTGATTGTTTGTCAATATGCCATATTTGTAACCAACAAAAGATGTGCTGTTAGATTTTTACGTCACACCTAGTTTATAAACCTATTTAATTAATATTGCCTTCAGTTATGGTTTACGCCGATTTGGTCTCGATAAAAATGAGTACTATTTAGTAAACAGTTCAAAATTACCAAAAATGATTTGCTTTTACAATGTCTTCATAATTTTTAAACCAGAATTACAGATTCGATAACCTTAAGTATGAAATTCGTTTTTCCGCACAATAATTTCCAAAATGTGTAGTAAACCCCTATTGTGTTTATTCCATAAACATAAAATGTAAGAATAATAGAAGATACTTTTATGTCTGTTTCTGCAAGTAAAATACTGGCATTTTATGCCTAAGTAAGTACAGAACTTGGTAATATTTTTAATTTTTGTCCAGATATTTTAATTAACAAATAATTTAGGTGACATTCAATATGTAAGGTTCTAGTACATCCTAATGAATATCTTTTACTGCATCCAATATCAATTTCAAAATTTAATGTGCTTTTGATTTGCAATTACCAATTTCTTCTGTTTTTATATTATGCCTCGGTAGTTTAGTATCTTACTGACAAAAAGGGACAAGCATGGTAATGAGATCTTCTACGATTCTAATATATGACTATATACTAACTGTACTTAACCTTTTTACTTAAGAAATACAGACAAATTGTACATTTTTCAAGTACGTACTAAAGGATGACTAATGATATTTTCGAAAGAAACGGCTCTCAGTAAATTTCTGTGATATTTTTATGATTATCAATATTAAACGTATTTATGAAAGGTGATTTTGGGATGTCAATATATTATTATTGTTTTTTTTTATAGGATTGGAGCAGTAAACGAGCGTGCATTTCCTCTGATGATAAGCAGTGAAATTCGCCCATGGACTTTCGTGGCCAACTACTCGTGGAACAGGGGTTCACTCTTGAGGACTAAGATGGTCACCTCTTTCTTGCAAATTCGTATTTTCGTTACCGATAGACGAGCCTATCTATTCCGTACTGCCATCAACCATACACGTAAAACACTGCGATCATTTTAATATTGTTAGAGACCGGTAAGTAATTTAGCTTCAGATATTTCTGCGTAGTTTGTTATGAGTGAATCTTTCGTTATATAAGTAATAGGAGTAGCATACAAGCTTACAGCCCACCTGGTGATAAGTGGTATCTGTAAGCTATGGACGACTATAAAAACATCCATAATCAACCCTAAATGAAATTGGAGTCCTCTAAAAGTCTATGCTACCCCCGAGAACTAAGTCAGAACGCCACGTACGCTAGCAGCGTCTGGATAGGATGCAATTTTTTAAAATATTTGTATATGTTATTTCAACTGTAATATGTTTTGGATAAAAACATAATATTATCGGTTCTATTACTATTATTTGTCCCATTAGGCGAACAATATAACGGTTAAATAATATGAATTAAAAACAGACAATTCCGTTGAAACTATATAAAGGTGTATATTTCCTATCCATCGACCCTTACATATACTATGCTGGACGAAGGCTCCCTGTATCAACAAAGGGGTTTTGCTCTGATTAGAAAGCTAGGAACCGCTTGATGTCCACAAAAGATGGCTGACTAACTTCATAGGAAAATACTTCTACTAATTTCCTGTATTAAATCCCTTAGTCGCCTCTTACGACATCCACGGGAAGAGAGGGAGTGGTACTATTCGATGCCGGCACCACACAGCATGTTTACTATAGCAAAATTATTTCCACATATTTACGTGTAACCTTCTATTTCAGTTTTAATTAAATTGAAAAAGTAAACAAGCATGTAGTCCACTTGATGTTGAATGGTCACTGCCGGCCCGTAGACATCTGTAATCAACCCTAGATAGGATTGGAGTCCTACTTAAGGTCGGCCACACATGCATTGCTTCCGCTGGAGCCTACCCTAGCCAGTTGCTGTTAGGTAAAAAAGATTTGGCGATGGTGTTTTGGGAAAGCAGATCATAAAAACGGAAAATAATACATTTTAAAATTTTTGAAGAAAAATATATATAGGAAAAAAGGGTTTTTAGATCCTTTTTTCCGTGCTGATTCGGTAATTAAGACAGACAGCCGACGTTGTTGAGGCTAAAGGGGATACTGATTACTTATGCTTATTCAATCAGTATATAGTATGGTAGAGGGCACAAGAGGGGAAACTTATGCGCCCGACCATTATATCGATTGACTAGCGTTGAGATGGACAGACACAGATATCGAGTCAGAGCTGTAAACGACTCGAAAACCAGGATGCGAGATCAAGGTATAGATATTAGAGACGGCGCGTGGCGTTTGCAGTGTCGAACGGATCTACGTCGATTTTGTCAGCGAAAGGTGGGAGTTCCCCGCAACTCCCAAGACTATTGTAACGCGATGTTTTGTTGCGATTATCACATCGGATGGAAGTGTCTGTCCAGCTCAATTATATTTTCACATGACTACGTGTGATTTTTGTTTCATGTGACAGTTGCTAAAGTTTAAGTCATAACTCTCCATGTATAGGTGGAATTTATTTTGTTACGAAAACGATGAAAACACCGTTTTCGTATGTGGAAGTAACCAGTATCAAAATAAGAACATTGACTAATTTTACTTGCATTAATTGTATATACTAGTAAGTTTTAAGCAACCAATTTAACAAACATCAGCAATGATAACAAATATGTAAAACCGGTAAATATTTGTTTTTATCATAAACTGAAATTTGATAATAGGTAGTAAAAACCTAAGAACTTATTAGTAAGCAAGTAACGTCCACTTTAAATGAACGTAGATGCAAGTGGTGTGTAATTGAGAATATTCTCTTAGCCTATTGCTTTATTCTCAAAATCCTAATAACTAAACGAATGGTAAAAATAATAAAAATGTATATTCAATGAGAAAACAAATAACTAAATGTTAATATTTTCAATTCGGGAGAAAAAAATATCGACCATTGAAAACTATGTTCAATTTTATAATGCCAGACAATAAAATGTTAAAAACAGAACTTAGAGAATTTTAATTTCATACATTATTATTACTGATCAAATATTTCCGAAGGTAACATGACTGATAAAAATAATCTCAAAAAACTAATGCCAGGTTCGTATTTCAGATAAATAATAAAAAAAATGGTTTTATTCATTAAGAGAATATTCCTGATACAACTTCCACTGCAAAATGACTCATTTGCGCATAAGTCCCATATAAATAAATTCTAACCATTAGTGCGTTTGTTAGATTCGTCTTTACGCGGAAATATTTTAATTTATAATCAACTTTAGTTAATTTTGACTGGATTATCTCAAAGAAAACTAAAGTTCCATCCAATTAGCCGTAAAGACATTACGATCCTATTTTTAATTTGGGTCCACGCAAGGAAGTCGATAACAACATCTTCCAATAGAGAAGACCAAATATTTAGCTAAAAATATAAACTCTGTAACTTGTAACAAGTGTATAATTGCGAATCGATCTGTGATAAGGTACATTGCTCAAATATGTAAAGTTTCGTGTTCAGTTAAAACAAAAAAAAAGAACGCGGATGTTAGTGCGAAAATTTAAGAGTGAAACATAGTCGTGCATAGGTGAATAATTTCTAGTCAATGTTTCGTATTCTTAACCCTAATTCTATGCTAATTACAACTTATTCTATATGTACAATGGAAGACAAACTCTCAGCGACTAAATACCACAGAACGCTTATATTTACACTTAACGCTTACATTGGAATGGGACTTGAATAATACTTATCACTGTATTCCGGGTGTTATTGTGCATCGGAGGAATAAAAGCAAATGGCCAACTCAAATTCCCCCGCGTTACGCACACTACTAGCAGAAATAGTTATGATGTTAAGCCTGCACAACGAAAATACATTTCCAAGTGTTTTCAAGTTCAGTCTTATCGAAATTGAAACAAATAATACAATAGTTATCAACAGGTACGTACTGTGATACAAAACCAAAGACACAGAGGCGGAGTAAAATTAATCTTCTTCTACATTTAAAATAATCATATAAATCAATTTCAATCTGACTATCCAAAAAAAAAACTAAATTAATGTACACTGCTAGCGAGTAAATCATAGAGCAAATAATTAGATATACCAAGACATTTGATCAAACTGAAATCTCCTAAAGTAAAAGGGAGCCAACGGGGGAAAACAAGCTATTTTGCCACAAATTAAGCCCTTATAAAATTATGAACACAATCTGTTAAGGCATTACAGGTAGACTGCTTTTTCCGGCATATGTACAATTATTTCAAAGTTACGAACTATTTTTATTTACATTATTCTATCTTACACTCACTCTATCCTTTCTTCCTTCCTACCTTCTAAGTCCTTTTTTACATCTCACTTTCTCTCAACTACACAAACATTAACTTTATACATCTTACACGTCTATAATAAGCACCAGACATACCATATACTATGCTAATTCTATCTAACTACTAATTCTATCTAGCTACTTTCTTCTAATCTTTGCCATTGCAGGCGCGTATTTACAAGCTAATATTTAAATTTTCTAACCTACAATTTCGAATATCTACTTTTGCTTTAAGCCGTTATGTACATCACAAAGTAATTTTCAAAGGATATAAACATGAAAATGATTTTATCCTTTAGAAATTATTCTGTCTAAAATCCAGATGGACAAAGTTTGTCTAACTGGACATTATAGCCAATAGCCTTATATACTTTAAATCGCCTAACCTAAAAATTTTCTATTTTTTTTATTTATTCCTAAGTCCTAACTGTAAGAATGCTAATCTTTAACCTACTAATCTAATATCTATCTAATGTCTTCAATCGAAAAGTTGAAACTACCTTATATTTTATCAATCATCCTAAGCCTAATCGTTTAAATATTTACAATGCGATTTATTTTAAATGGATCGTTTTTATTCCTACCGTTTTACATCTACAATTTATATCTATTTTAAGCATCATATTTACAAAGGGAATTAATTAAATAAAAAAGAAGATTCACTGTCAACGTTATTGCACGAAGACTTTTAGACTATTAACTTATGTGGATGACCACATTATCAATAATTACCAGAAAATTAAAAATAAACTAATGAGAACGAAAAGCAAGGCCAAAAATTAAAAGTAGTTATAAAAACCAAATATACCTTTTTATATACTTCCTCTGCCTTATTATTACATATATATACTATCAGCCTTTCTATAATACTAATGGTTCACATCTATTTATATACCTAAATCTTAATTCTGTTCTATTCTCTATTATATACAATAATCCTAGCCGCTGAAAAAATATACTCTTCTGTCTACTCATGTTGTGCATATAGGAGAGCGTTTACTTTAATTTATGCACAGCAAGAGTAAATATCACATTTATCATAAGACATCGTATGAATCAGCCCTCAACATGTTAATCGATAACTTTACGTATGCTTCAAACGAGATAAAATATTGTTACGTGAGACCCCCCTTTCTGTGGGGTAGATGTTGTATAGTGTATATTAATCCTAAAAACGTGATACAAAAATAGTGTCCCCGATTTATAAAAATAATAACTTTCTAGTAACCATGGAACATATGACTGATAAAAATACTGTTTATAAGGTATAAAAACTCATTGATTACTAAAAATACCTTAAATAAATAAAAATATAAGCAAATACAAATAAAGAAATACATATAAACAGTAACTAAACAAACATAAAATATAAATTAAAAACACAATAATAATATAAAATAAATAAAAGGAATTCAATAGTTAAACAAAATAATTAATAATAAAAAAAATCCATAAACAAATAACGGAATTCGGAAGTTTCGAAAGGAAAGAAAAATATCGCATTTTTATTTAACTCCATGATTCTAGAAAGAAATTAATAAACAAAGATACACATTAACAATTCGCTTCATAAAGCTAAAATGTTAAGCATAACTGTTTATAGAAAGCTCAATCTTTAGTTGCAACTTCATCGGCTGTCTGTTTATATAATCGAAGTAGCAAAAGGGCCTACAATCCATGTTTGTAAAGTAATGGACATAGACGACCATCTATAACCAACCTCAAATAGAATCTGATACCTGCCCTAAATTAGACATTGGTATCGGTGTTAACAATGTTAACAAGCGTGTTAAAAAGACCTCGAATTTAATAAACGCAAAAAATATAGTTCAAGTCAGTTGATTTGGAAAATAATAATAAAGGGATTTATAGATCATAGCGGAACTGTCTGAATTGTCTCAAGATATTATTGCGCAGATGCTTATGGATAAATAAAAATACAAGATACGTTGCATCCTACCATTACGAGAAGAAAATAAAAGTAACCAAAAAATAAAACCGCCCTTTCTCTGTCATACATACGCATTTGCACAAGATGGTAGTTTTTATCATCTGATTCGGGAGTATTAATACGAAGTAAGTTTAGTGAGAAATGGTAGGTAAGACAGAGAAAGGAGTCGAAAGCCCCAGCCCGCTTTCGACGGTAAACTCCTCCCTTTCACAAATGAGTTTTCCCCGGAAGATGATATAAAAAATTTACTGATAGAGGCAAAAATTTAAAAGAGGCGCCTAATGAATATGCATTTGCTAATGATGTCAAGTAGTTTCTTTTAAACCCCAAATAGGTCAAGTGCCTTGAGTTCGGAAAGGGATGTTACCTCTAAGGACTACGTTTTAATGCGTCATAGGATTATGGTAGGCGTTATGGTAATAGGCGGACCTAACGGTAGTAAAGCCACGAATTTTCTTATCTTTTGGTTCAGGCTTTGGTAGCATAGTTTTTTAATTTAATTTATGGATTTACGGATATTTTCTTGTGGGGGTAAGAATTACTTAAATCTTGTAGTGTTGACGGCAGTATTGGAAAATGTAGACCTTCATATATTGTAGTATCGGATGAATAAAAGAAAAATCCCTCGCGGAACATTGTATTGAAGCACAGAATGCACTTGTGTAGACAGTACACGCCATGATAAAGTTAATAAAGTTTTATATGATGACAATTATACCTGCACCAATTAACGTTATGCGAGAACACGTTTTATATTAATTTAATGTCGTAAAACGACGAAACGACCTATCTCAGAATTTGCTGTGTACCTAACGCAAAAGCATTATTTGCTTTATGTGTTTGGGTAATTAGGGTATACGATAGCATAGATTGGTATCCTTCAATACATTGTTCGAGAGACTAAGTCTATTTTATTTTTTGTCTGATACTGAGATATAAAGAGTTTAAAACGCATATCACACTACAAACGAAAATTGACAACCTTAATTAATTGACTTTTTGAGCAATCAGTCACTTAAACATTAGTTTTAAATTGTTTTATGATTTATAAACTGTCAATTAGCAGAAACTCCAAAAATCCTTTATCATTCGGTATGCTAAGCACCTTTCAAATGTACGTTAAGTTCGTTTTTGCACACGAAATTTATTAAAATGTTGTAAGTTACTTCAGTAGTTTAGTTATTGAACAAAGAGATTCGTATGACGAAATATTACTGAGAAACCATTTTAATTAACATGTGAAAGTGAGTACTATTGTATGTTCTTATACGATAAGCTCATGGGTTTGTTATAGTATTAGTTTGTCTATGTATGTATGAGATTAATAATAAATACGTGATTAATGACATTTTTATAGTAAATGGATGATCGGTGCACGTGACAAGTGAAGAAGAATGGATAATAGTGGATGGATGAATGAATAATAATTAACATAAGGATTGAAATGTCTTAAACGTTCTAAAAGATCTTAAAATATTCCAGTAGTGTCAAGTTAGGGCATTCCTAAATAAGTTACGTACTCTGTAACTGAAACAGTAGCAGTGACAGTTAGAACTATTACCCTATGGTTAAGTTGTAGTCTACTTGATGATAAAGTAGAACTGTTTATTGCAACTGTTTCATTCACACTAAAAGTAACAACTGATTATGCCTTGAAGCTGGGTTCACACGGAATTATACAGTACGTTTTTGTTCGTGTTCAATTTAAAACACGCGATAACGGGAGGATTACATGGCAAATTTTCAAGAAGAAGTTCTGTGAGTATTCGAAGGAGTATATCTTTTTAATACACTATTTATTCATTGACCTTTGTCCTGCACAATAAATTAGCAGTATAATGCGGTGTGAACCCAGCATAACTCCATTTCTCATTCGAACTCAAATTCATATGTGCCCAATTTTTTGCAGCCGTGGATGAAGCACTAGCAAAATATAGTAGGTATGATTGGAACGTTTTTTTCGTAGAGTTACATTGACTTACCAACTAATGTGCCCCGCGTCAGCGCTTAAAAGCGCCCGAAACAATACTATTACAAAATGGAAAAAGTGCTACAATAACAAACCAACTGCTATTTGAACGTGCCGTGGACCACATACGGACTAACACCACTTTCATGTGGTAAAATTGTAGAAAAATTCACTGTAAGAGTGAAAAATGTTACGATTTTAATAGTTTATTACCCCTCATTAGCTTTATAAAGACATTTTACATAAAAATGTTTTATTGTTTATGGCACATCTAATCAAGTAGCCTAAGGGCTAATTCACATTAGGTTGGCCCGACAGTTTTACAGTTAGCCGAAGTTTTACTATTTACACTAAACGACAAGAGCAGGCTTTTCACGTTAGGTCAAACCGACTTTTAGATTGTCATTATAATGTGAACAGCAATATTTTCGTCCGCGAATGGTAACACTATCGGGTCGATCTAATGCGAACCACGGCTGTATTGCTAAGCAATACATGTTATGACTTTCTTTTTTTACTAGGTACGAAACCAGACGTCCATTTGTTAGTAGGTCAATGTAGAGATGTTAAATAAATATTTCGTCCCGTTACAATTTCTATGACGTAAGCGCAAAAAATCGTCAAATTTTCTTATGACCAAAAACACCTTAAAAAGTGTAAAACTATTTAATGCTATAATGTCTCTCGTAGTACCACGGTAAATTAGATGAAAACAGTTGTCGAGTAGGTACACGATATTTTTACTTACGTCATTATCATTGGAAAGGTATAAATTGCTGTTGGTTCTTTTCAGTTTGTGCTTTGTACTTCACCAGGCAGGGTGGTACGCTCGACAAGTTCAGAATAACTAAATGAAGAAAAGAAATTCCGAATAAGATGGTCGCTATTACTATGTTATTCGCTCAACGATCGCAATATTTATGATAAGTAATATAGAAATAAAGATGTGGTTGTGGTGGTGGTGTGGATGTGATGGTTTGTGTGCATAATAATATAAACCCATGAGTTAAATATCCCAAAAAAGACGACTTACATTATTTCTTGTGATTAACATATGTGCTTATTCTAGTCTTAATATTAGTCGTTAAAATAATACAAGATTTCGAAAATAATACTCACAAAAAATAGAATTCGAGAGTAGATTTTGTCTAGTGAATCAAAAAATATTTTTATTTTCGGTATTTTAGTTATTATACATAAACGACATAGTAGGGTATAAAATCCCTCTTTCTCTTCCTTTAAAGTGCGTATCTAACAGAGAGGTACTGGTGGCTACGTCTACCAATAGGATTGCTTGATTTTAAATTCAAGCAATCTTATTGGTAGATTAGACATAAATCTATAGCTCACTAAAACCAAATAGTCTTCTAACTATGATCGAGAAATGTACGGAATAAATTATAAAGATTAGAACATTACATTACGTCGCCTAAACCTTAACCGGAACATAGCTAATTTCTTTTACTGAATGAAAACAACGAGCATGCAATCAATCTGACAGCAAGTGGTCACTACCGCCTGTGGAAACTTGTAATCAACTCCAAATGAGATTGAAGTCCTACCCGAGGTAGACCACAAATACCTTTACAGTTGTCTCTATATCCACATTCTTTATTTCTAGTGCGAAGCATTTCTTGCATTTCGGTGGAAGGGTGCGGATGCTGGCTGAATTACATATCAGGTGACCATCATTAGTCCTTAGGAATGGCAACGTATCTATGATCGAATTTGGTTTGAACCCCCTTTTTATGGAGTTGGTTACAGATGTCAATGAGTGGCAGTAATCATTTACTGTCAGGTTGACTGCATGCTCGTTTGCTACTTCAATTTTATAAAAAAAGACCTTTCGAACCTGAACATAGCAACACTGGTGAACGATGTTTAGTTTTGATAAATACTGATTAAAACTCCACAAATAGAAAATAAATAATAAGGAAGGCGGAGAAAGAGGTCATTACCCTATTCAAGCTCAAATGATAAAGTCCAATAGTAGTAAAGTATGTTATTATAAAATTTAGATTCTATTTTCTTGTCTTATCGATGGACCTAAAATGGGTTGGTTTTAAAATAATTTTCTTTTTGTTCTACAAAATAAATCTCATATATCTTTTATGGTTTATGATATTTTTCCTGATTTCCCGTAATAATTTTTAACGAAATGTAATCATTGTTTAAAAACCAATATAAAAATACGTTTTTAAATAGAACCAGAAATACACACATGATAAATTTTAATGTAGATTATGACATGACGTATGCTCATAAACCTTTGTGACCGAGATGTAAAGTCACCATAGTTATATGGATGATCATTTAGAAAGATAGGAGTTAGAAGAAAGATGTATGAGAAGTGCATCACACATGATAGATTTTAATGAATTTTGTGACATGACATAAGTTCATAAACCATTGTAAACAAGGTGTAAAGTCAACTAGTTTACATGGATGATCATTTAGAAAGATAGGAGATAGAAGAAGGATAAATGAGAAGTGCATCACACATGATAGATTTTAATGAATTTCGAGACATAACATAAGTTCATAAACCATTGTAAACAAGGTGTACAGTCACCTAGTTTACATGGATGATCATTTAGAAAGATAGGAGATAGAAGAAAGATAAATGAGAAGTGCATCACACACGATAGATTTAGTGAATTTCGAGACATGACATAAGTTCATAAACCATTGTAAACAAGGTGTACAGTCACCTAGTTTAGATGGATGATCATTTAGAAAGATAGGAGATAGAAGAAATATAAATGAGAAGTGCATCACACACGACGATAATGTATTTTGTGACATGAAATAAGTCCATGAACCTCTGTGATCAAGGTGTTAAGTCACAAAGTTTACATGGATGATCACTTAGAATGATATATATATAGGAAATGCATGACACATGATCAATTTTATGAAATGATGTAAGTTCATAAACCTTTATGACCGAGGTGTAAAGTGGCCATGTTTAGATGGATGATCATTTAGAAAAATGTATAGGAAATGAATGACTCTTGATAAGTTTTAATGTATTTTGTGACATGACTTAAGTCCGTAAAAATTTGTGACCAAGGTGTAAAGTCACCAGTTTTAGATGGATGATCACTTAGAAAGATATATAGGAAATGCATGACTCATGATAAATTTTATGAAATGACGTAAGTTCGTAAACCTTTATGACCGAGGTGTAAAGTCACCACGTTTAGATGGATGATCATTTAGAAAGATGTATAGGAAATGCATGACACATGATAAATTTTATGAAATGACGTATGTTCATAAACCTTTATGACCAATGTGTAAAATCACCATGTTTAGATGAATGATCATTTATAAAGATGTATTTTAATGTATTTTGTGACATGACATAAGTCCTTAAACCTTTGTGACCAAGATGTTAAGTCACAAAGTTTAGACGGATGATTATTTAGAATTATGTATAGGAAATGCATGACTCATGATAAACTTTAATGTATTTAATGACATGACATAAGTTCATAGACCTTTGTGACTAAGGAGTAAAGTCACTAAGTTTAGATAGACGATTATTTAAAAAGGTAGGAGATAGACGAAAGACGTACGGTAAATGCGAATTCTATGAAGTCACATAAGTTCATAAGTACTTGTGACGAAGCTCTAGAATTATTAAGATCAGATGGAGGATATTTTAGGAAGATGTATGATGCACATGTTACTGATCATCGTAACTACTGTGAACCCTTAGTCGCCTCGTACGACACCCGCGGGTAGTCATGGGGTGGTCTATTCTAAGCCGGAAACCACACGGCGATAACTTTTACAAAAAATATGCTTTTAAACGACGGATAAAGGCACTCAGAAAAAATTAAGATTATTTTTAATTTGGAAACAGTTACATTAAGAGTAATACTTTGTTTTAATTAATTTAGTCATCGTCACCTCCAGATCATAGTCACCTCCAGAAAAAGAGCAACAGATAAGACAAAATAATAGAATTGTAAACTATAGATAAAAAACTAGAAATATAAATAGAAACTTTTTTTCTAAAAGTAGCGACAGGCAGCTCTGTTTACTTAATTTAATATGGGCGATTAAGAGTCATATTTCAAGACTTGACCGTATCCTACCTATCTATCCTAATCTATGACTATAAAAGTATTGGATTTATCCAAATACTAAATACAATGCAGACTTTACGTCCATATAATGACATGCCTATATATATGACATGCCTGCACATATATTACTAACAGGAATGAAGAAGTTTACTCTACAAAAATTATAACTATTAACTTAAAACCTAAGTGTATTAATAGTTATCGTTTAATTTCATCAGCCATGTGTTTGCAAATGAAGAACGATAGCCTGAAGATATAAGTTTATCATATAAATTTATTTCCTATATAAGTAATACACGTTTCCTGAATCTAATGAATCTGAAACTTCTCTATTCCTTGTATAACTACTACACATATTTTGAGAACCCTGATAGTAGGGCTAGCCAGAACGGCAAACATCGAAAATACTTATGAAATACGTTCTTACTACACAAAAAAGACATGTATAAGAATATGAGAGTAATAAATACTTACGCGAATACTGTTTTAAAAGTACACATAGACAGATATATGAATATTATGTGAATAAAAAGGTTAAACTACGACTAATGACATGGGTCCGCGCGGTCCGAGTTATATTCACATGGGCCCTAAATTACACACCGTATATTTATCATTTCCTGTTAACATTTAAAATGTGTGACTATATCAACAGGCACATTTATATACGGTGAAATTTGCAATATTCATTTGCAATAAATAGTCCTTTATGAATATGAGTATGAATAAAAGTTTAAGACTAGCAGAAGTATACCTATTATATCATATCTACTTCAAACATGCAATTTCCAAGAAAATTGTATATCGTTTTAAATAATGAAATGATATCTAGACGATATATTTTAGCCTAATGAAATGTAATTAAGTGATAATGAGATAACTACTATTCCAAATCTACTTATTTTTAGTTATATTTCAATTTAAGCTTGAAACTTTCGAAGAATACAAATCTGATTAAAAAGATGACGACATCACTGACGATTATAATAATAGAGACACTACTAATAGCATATTGCGTGTATAATAATTATCTTGATAAAATTACAAGAAAATCCCAAGACGAACATCTAAGCAATCAAGCTATATTTTGGCCGCGTCATTCTAGGTCTGCTCTTCGATATCCTGTAATTCTTGCAATCGATAAATCTTGTAAAATATTGAAGCCGAAATCGTCTATCAAGTAAAATGACATTTTCATTAACATAGGAAGTTCTTTTTCAATATTTAATCTACTACGTTCCAAATAAACACATACATAATTCTTCAGAGCACTTAAGATATTTTGTAAATCTGAAATAGTCTGTGTAGTGTGTTCACTAGGTAAAGAAACATTGCAGATATCGCACACAAATCTCTGGAACTCTAGATTTTGAGTTCAATTTATTTTGCATCGCGACTGTTCTCTTCTGCGATATTTCTTGCACTATTCTACCTTACTGTTATACTGCTTTTTGAAGACCGCAAATCGGTGAGAAACGTGGACAGCTGTCGCTGGTTGAAGCGTTTAGTCTGTAGACAAATTTTACTCTGTGTATGTCTTGCAATTGAATGCAGAGGTGCGTGGCATATAGGTCGTGGACAATCGCTAAAGATTAACGAATAAACGCTAAGACGCTGTGCATCGTTGGAAAATACTATGCAAATAATAGTACAGTAGTTGCGCTGCAATGGTATGCATGTAAGGAAAATTAAATTGCGCTAGCTGTAATAGGCATGTTAGTAAAATCGCATTATATTCTATTATTTACGTTACCATTTATTTATCGAACGTCTTATAATAAAGATCGATATGGTGCTTTGCATAGTTTTCTTTGGGAAAACAAAACTTGATTTTTATAAACTGGCATAGATGCGAAAATATACAAAACTTGTATAATTATTGCCATTGCGCGGGAGGATAACGTGTTTCCAATATTGCATTGCAGATGTTATTAACTCATTTTTTATATTTACGAAGCCACTTAATTGCATGAAACAAAAAACATTGTTGTATATTTTACATTGTGTTTGATGGACGGTATTTGTGAGTCATCAAAGTTTTTATGTATTCGTGGTGCTTGGAATCTATATATTTATCTAAGTACTTACCGATCTAGATCGTCGTTGACTTTGACGCTATCGGAACGATACAGGCTACCCGGAATGTCCAATGCTGTAACAAAATTCTCATTTACGAAAATTGTCACGAATACTATTAACAAGATGAAGAGTAATTATAGATTTACACTGTTCTTTTGTCAAAAGAAAAAGAGAGAGAAAAGGGCCAATATAACGACGAGGCCTCCCTCGTCGTTATATTGGCCCTTGGTCGTTATAGTGGTACCTCACCACCGCCACACCTATTTCTGGCGTAAAGAAGTTCCACATTTGGATGAAAGGGTGTAGATAGAGGTTGCCTGACAAATGAGAAGACCATCATATTCCTCAGGAGTGAAAACGCATCTGTGATCGGCTTTAGGCCGTATATGTTCTGTATGGAAATGGTCTCAGATATCCATAATCGGCAGTGGCCTCTCAACATCAAATTGATTGCAAATTCCTTTGCTACTAAAATCTTTCAAAATTAACAATTATGGTCAATATCTTACAAAGTATCTGTATTACATGTAATTGTACGTAGTAGAATCCTTTATGGCACGACTCCGGGAGCACTACCGCCACATCTCTCTTTCTGCCTAATAATAGCAGTGTTAAGCGCTGCTGTATTCTGGTTTGTAAAGTGAGGTACAGGAGACATACTTATCTGTGGCGACCCAACTTAGTACTCAAAGGTAGCAACGCGTCTTTGACCGACTTAGGACAGGATTTTAAGTCTATCTGAGATCGATTACAGATGTCTATGGACGGCAGTTGCCACGTAACAGCAGGTGGATTGCATTCCGGATGGCTAAAACGTATATAATTAAGTTGAAATTTAAACATGTTTCTAAATTACCGTCGTTACAACTTCATCCATTCCGTGTGCGTGAGTATGCAGTCCTGTAGACAAAAATATAAAAATTAGTTTCTAATCGCTTTATATCGATAATAAACTCAAATATCATTTCAATATAAAATTAGTTTAGCCATAGATATACAAAAAGAATATTCATTCTTACTTTTTTATCTGCCATTCGTATCTTCTCCATCGATGCTGTCACGTTATCTTCTACTAATTTATCAAATAGTTCATAATCCAATCGGAGACAATATCGTAGTCCATTTGAAATAGCCAAAGTCTTCAAATGAAGATAATTCTCCAGGGTCTATTTTAAGCGATGCGCTAACTCTCAGTGTGCAACGTGATTAGGTTTTCCTGTATCAACACACTAGGAAAAGCAGTACATAGCGCGTTAGATGTTGTCTGTTTAATATAGCCCTGGGCAAGAACTATCCTTTTAAAACGATATAGGTATCATGGCTTTTCTTAAACTTGTTGATATTTGATATCCTCGCTGGTATGCTTCATTATACCACTCAAATCGCAAAATACAAGATTCAGCGCGTCGTCTATCTTGCATTGAAACCAACGGATCATGACAGTAAGGAAATGCAGATCGTCTTGTCCAAATGAAACTCCATACAGGAGAACATTTGTAGTAATAAGGCGTGGAAGAATATTTGTCAGCGATTACTTCACTTATAATCTTATTTATGTCATAATAGATTTGAAGTTTGTATTGTAATGCTTCATCAATTTCTTCAAGCGTCATCGCCCGTATCAATTGGCATGTTTCATCATCAGTATCGCTATCGGTATCGTCGTCGATATCACTATCGTCATCGCTATCGTCGTCGTCGTCGTCGTCGTCATCGTTGTTATCGCCGTTGTTATCGCCATCGGTCATAGCAATGTCGTTATTGACGCCGACGAGCGGTTCTCCAAATAGTATAAAACACATTTTCCGTGTAGTAGCTTACATTTGAAGAATCATGAACCCCTATGGACAAAAAAGATTGTTAATAAAATAATATTAAACTTATTTATATTTTTATTGTTAATTAATTTAAAAATGTTATGATACTTGATAATTTCACCTTTGATAAAATATATGTATGTGTAAATGATCTGATTATATATTTTTTATCATATAAAAGTCGCAAATTTCCACTTGATGGTAAGTGGCCAGTGCCGCCCATGGATATCTGTAATTAACACCTGAGGACTAAGTTGTAACATCTAGGATAATTATCTCACTAACTAGCCTTTTCAAATCTTAACTTAATACAGCTTGAAGCTGTGGTGGGGCCTCGGGAATCTAACCACAAAAGATAGTATGACTTTCTGTTATAAGATAAAGATCATGATTTACTATGGCGCTGGTACTCTTTAGAATGTCTTAGAATGTCTTTAGAATAACATACTGCGAACAAGAATCAAAATGAATTTGTTATCGACTAACATACATAATTAATTTAGAAGTACATTAGTCGGGATTAAATATGACGACATTCCTCAAATCATAACCTGGTTCATCGTCTGGTATATCTTTGAGTTTAATCATTTCAGAGTCTGGAATACCCTTGAACTTAGATGTACTTAATCTAGTTTAAGGCAAACTCTATATGTCAGTGTACATTAATCTCAACCAGTACAGGATTTGGATTATTTATACACCTGCATATAACCAAATATTGTTCAGGGATATGCAAACCCTTGGACCTGAAATAATACCCAAAGTTTGGGCCTCTTTTACACCTTCATGTATTTCATTTGGCGCATAGTCGATTGATATTGTACCCGACGTACTTGAATCTGGTTTCAGGTACGGCATATCTTTGGACCTAGATAAAGATCAGGGTCTGAATCTGGTTTAGGGCCCAATTTGCTCTTGTTTCTGGATTTATCTGCATCTGGTTTAAGGTCTGGAATACCCACAAATCTGGACGGTGATCTGGACCCAGACCATGGCCTAGGTTCTAGGGCCTAGATTTCTGTTGCGTCTGGATAACACTGAATCTGGTTCAAGGTATGGTATGTCCTTGGAGCAGGATCAGGATCGGGATCCAGATCACCCTTGCAATTGGCTATATCTGAATCTAGTCCAAAGTCTTGTGTACCATTGCATTCAGATCACAGACCCCGATGCAGATCTGGATCAGTATCTACACCGCCCTTTCTCTTTAATGTTTCTGACCCTGGTTCAGGGATTAGTGTGTGCGTGAGCACCTTCGATCTAGATTAGGGTTAGAATTTGGATTACCCTTGCACCCAGATGTATCTGTATTATGATAAGATTCCGAACCTGGTTCAGGGCCTAGATCGTTTAAGCTCCTGGATTTATCTGTCTGGCCCAAGGTCTGGCATACCTTTAGGTCTGGAACATGATCAACGTCTAGATCGCTCTTGCATCTGAGTGCATCAGAGTCTAGTCCAAAATATTGTATACTACAGCACCCTGAGCCAAGAGCCTGATGCAGATTTGGATTAGTGTCTACACCGCCCTTCCTCTTCAATGTTTCTGAACCTGATTTCAGATTTAGTAAATCCTTGGATCTAGATTAGGGTCAACGAGTAGAGCACCTTTGCATCTAGATGTATCTGTATCAAGATATGGGACTGAATCTGGTTCAATGCCAAGATTTCTCTTGCACCTTGATAACACTAAATCTGATTCAAGGTCTGGCATACCTTTAGACCTGAATCGCGATCAGGGTCTAAATTGCCCTTGTTCCTGAATGCACCCGAATCTAGTACAAAATCTTGTATACTATAGCATCTTGATCCAAGAGCCTGATGCAGATTTGGATCGGTGTCTACACCGCTCTTCTTCTTGAATGTTTCTAAATCTGGTTCAGGGTTCAGTAAATCCTTGGATCTATATCAGGGACAGGGTCTGGATCACCCTTGCACCTAGATGTG
>DWRA01000249.1:0-28931 GCA_018250295.1 Spathilepia clonius
AATGTCCATGGGCGGCAGTTGCCACTTACCATCAGGTGGACTGTATGCTCGTTTGCTACTCCATCATATAAAAAAATGCTATTTGGATATCAGTTAAAAATATTACAGGTCCACTTTAAGATTATGTAGCATACGTTCTATCTAACTGGTGATCATTTGTTCAACGTAGACTTTACTGTATTCGCTGCGAGATTAAAACGATCTGTGAGTTTCGTTACAAAAAATGTATCTACTTATTACTCGTCGTGCTTTTTAGTAGTAGTGAAAGGTGGTAGAACTATTATGGTTCGACGGGGGAGGTACCACCGCCACACCTATTTCTAGCTTGAAGCACTTTACGTGTTTCGTCCGAAAGGTGTGGATGCCCGCTGACTTATATATGAGGCGACCATCTTAGTCCTCAAGAGTAGCAACGCATCTGTGATCGGCTTTAGGCAAACCTCTTGTTCTATATGAAGCTGGCTACAGATATTCCTGGGAGGCAGTGACCACTTACCATCAGGTGGACTGCATGCCAATATGCGTTGTTACTTTATACTTATAAAATAAAAAGTTAGCTTATAATCTCTTTCAAGTGTCCCATATCCGGGTATTTCTTAATTATATTATTGGTGAATAAATCAACACAATATGCCATTCTATGCATATCTACTATCTACATCCAATTACTTCCAATTTATTAACGCGTTGCTTTTTTAGTGTCAGGCTATCACAATTGGCATACATATATTTATGATCTTCATCATAAGTCGAGTTCTTCCATTTCTCATCTTCAACGTATGTCATAATTATATTTTAAATATTTCGCTGATCACGTCTTTTAAAAACTCTCCTACTATATAAATCTACTTATATCGATTAATTTCTATCTAATATCTTTATAAAAACATTCTTCATTTGTTTTCATACTTAAAATAAATAAATTCATGCCCGTTACTTAATTCATATAGACTACTGTAATAGGATATAAACTTTTTTATAATAATACTATATGTTTAGTTTATTGGATCTTCGTGTAACACTTTGTAATGCCGAAATATGTTATATCAATTACGGCGAACGTTTTTCTCTTCGTGTAGATATTCCAACGTTTGGAATATTCATTATATTAACTAAACTATAGATTGGTGTTTTAGATTTAAACATAAACGCATATTCTATATCTACATGTATGTTTTAATTCTATCGTAAACGTAATTGTAGGCGTAGTAAAGTAGTTGAAGGCCAAGCAGCAGGGCTAATGAAATGGTTTTCAGATAGTTTTATCAGTTTTATAGCATTCTTATCTTGTTCGATGTATTGTTATCAGTAATAGGATTTCAAAATTAAAAAACGAAACTTATTTGGACGAATTTCATTGTAACTCTTATCTTGTTCGCCTGCATTGACTACCCGGTTTGATGTTATAAAGCACGATTTTTCTAATTAGGTCAACAAAATAAAGTAAAATTGTTCTTCGTAAATAATTTTTAGTACGTAAGTGTTATCAATGTCTAATGATAGTGAATAACAGTACCCCCATATTCGTTAAATGTATATAAAGGAAGTTCAATATTATGATATATTGCAACGCAGTTTTCATATGAATATTATAATCTAATAAGTGTCTGTTTATCGATGTTTAAATAGAATTTAGGTTTTAAATTTAACTTTATCTGCCTTTTTCTGTCTCTTACGATAATTATATTATTATAATATGTTAATCACTTATAGTCGGCACATAGTCGTGGTAGGTTTAAATATAAATAAAAAAATACTTATAATATTCCTCAAACGGGCATCTTATGGGGGTTATAATATTTAGTGGCCTATTTGTTATTGCATTACCCATGGGTGATGCGTAAATTGTAATAAAAACGTTAAATACTAGTTATTCAAACTTAAGTATTTTCTTCGTGTCCTCTACTTCACTGTTTCTTAATATATTATTATAAAATATATGTGGTTTTCGTATAGTTGTAGTGGATTTAAAATTTGTGTAGGCACGTTTATTAACAGAATCGACGTGCAGTTGATTTTATCAATTAGGCTTTTAAAGTAATTCACATCTTGGTGTTAACATACCCATTTGTAGCTTCACGTTTAAACAAACAAAAACAACTCAACTGTGTTTTCCAGTACAATAATACTGAGCACGCACAACGATATAGCGTGGAATAAAACTCATAGAAACAAATTGTATGTTTCGTGAAAATCGGTGTTTGCGCGACAAGAAACATCCTCATCCTATGGGTCTAAAAACAGGATAGAGTTGTAAAAACAAAACATTATTACCCTCACGCATTTTGTCGTATGGGTCTTCGTTTTTTAGTCGCTATGTTTCGTTTCGTTTTCGTTTTATAAAACAACAGCTGTCATCTGTCAGATCTTACTACGCTAATTCCACATTTATATCACTTTACATTTTGATGATTAAATTGTGGAAATAAGTTAAAATTTTATACCACCTGGATGGTTTTATTAGGCTCATTACATAAAAGGTGGAAGAACAAGTATGGTTCGACCGAGGAGGTACCACCGCCGCACCCATTTCTAGCGTGACGTAGTTCTTGCATTCCGATGAAGGGTGTGGATGCCGGCTGACTTGCACATGAGGCGAAAACCTTAGTCCTCAAAAAATAGCAACGCATCTGTGACTGATCTCAAGTAGGATTCCTAATCCTATTTAGGGTTCATTACAGATGTCCATGAGCTGCAGTGGTCTCTTACCATCAAGCCTGTTTGGACTGCACGCTTGCTTGCTATATCCATATAATAAAAAACTACTAATATATTTTCTGAGGCTTATTGCCATGTTAAAATCGGTATTGCAATTTTTTTAAATGTTAATTTGATGATGGCAGAATATTTTGTTGTTCGACTTTGGCAGCACCACGGGCACACCTATTTCTGCCTAATTTTTATTGTGTTAAGAACTGCTGTGCTTTGGTTTGAAGGATGTGATAAAGGAAATATCTATCCGAGACGTTCCAATTTAGTCCTCAGGAGTAGCAATGTACCAGCAGCCGACCTCAAATAGGACTGTAATTCTATCGGGGGTAGTTTACAGATATCCATGGGTGACAGTGGCCAAGCGGATACTTATGTTAAATAATAAAACAAAAAACTCTGCGTCAATTCCTGAATTTTTATAAAACATTTGTCATTGTACAAAATCGTTCTTTTTGCAATTCATTCTTGGGCTGAAAGGAAAAACGCTATGGCCGTAAAAACCCTGTTATGAAAATGCTATTAATTCTATCATAAACTTTATTGTTGTTTATTAGATTTAATATCACTTAAATAGTTCCCTACGTAAAACGAAACGAAACAGAAACGAAGACCTGCTCTTTCACTTAGACAGCGTATTTTCGTCGCGTCATTATTGGATCTGTCTTTTTAAACTTTTAATAAAATTAAAATTTTATCACATTTAGAAAACTCTTGTCTTAGGTGGACGTCGTAATATAGTTGGTGTAGTTTATTTAGGAATCACTGTATCGATTCATATATGTATTGGATGTTTCTTCTACTGTTTCGACTTATTCACTCAAATAATCGTAGTAGAACGTGTTACTCTTTACCTTAGAATTTTTCAAATTAATAGTACGATAGGTATGGATTATTGTATCCCATTTTGAATCTATGTTACGAATATTAATACATAACGCGTAGATCTTTTAATTGTTTTATCTCCTAATCTTGTATTCGTGTGTTTCTCCTAACTAACATATTATGAATAATCTATTATAATATCGAAATGATAATAGTCATATTGCATGTATTCTATCAAGTGTAACGCATTTTTATACCTTCTATAAATTGTAGCCATTTGCAGACTGCATAATATTCCATTACTGTAGACGTACCAGAATTCTTAAAATTCGTTTAGTGTGTATTATATTTTTATACGAGTCAAGCGATGACTCCTTAGTATAAGATAAGATGCCCTTGTACATAAACCAGGCGTCGCTTCGTAATTTCGAAGTTGGTAATATAAAACATTTATATAGATGCTAGCTTAAGTCCAAGGTACCATTGCTACCGAAATACACCCCACGATAGTTAAACGAAGTAGATTTGTATTATAGAAAAAAAGAATGCAGGAAAATGCTTCTTATTATATTATAAGGTGTAGCTTGGAATAATTTAACATGTTTTTGTATGTACCTTCAACAAATTTTTCTTAGATTTTTTTTATTAAATTCCGTTATTTTATACTAGATTCCGTTATATTTTATTTTATATACTTTTCAGGATTTGTTTATATAATGAGATCCTTAATTTTCGCTATCTATATTTTACAAGTTACATTTATATATTATGTAGTAAACGTATAATCTTAATTTTGACACTAATAATTCAGATTATTCCACTAGCATTTTCAGAGTTTTAGAAAGCTCGGTATAATCATTAAGGATAATATAGGAAAGAACAAAGGAAATGTTCAGTAAGAACAAAGGAAATGTTCAGCAAAAGTGACTACATGAGACGTGACGTATTAGACTAAGTTATAACTCATCGTTGTTGTAAAAAGTAAATTAAACGATGAATAGGAAGTAAGCCACTATAATCACCAGTAGGTATATAGGTTTTTTTATTAAACAATAGCTATAATACTATATCACAAATAATTGTTGTAAATTATGATTATCCGGCATAATTCATAAGGAATATGCGTTTTTCTTTATTAAAAAAGACAACCCGTATCGTGCTCTATATAGGTAAATGGTAGATTTGTAGGTGTTTTGCAAACCCTGGCTTTTTGTAATATATAAATGTTTAGCGTTGCACATTATAGACTTGTGTTTTAGCGGGGAAGGCTTGTCGTTGTTATGGTTGAAGTCTACCGTCGGTGGCGTGTTTGGGGCTATCGACCACCTCTTTCTGTTACCTTTTCTTCTTATGCAGTAAGGGTAACAGAAAGAAGTGCGGCTCACCTTTGATACTCTCCTTGAGTATTAAAGGTTTTTCTTTTTTTTTATAACTTTAGTCTTATTTGAATAATTTTAGGTACATCTTCATTTATTTCTTCATTCTTATCGATTTGTTGATACGTAAATTTATTTATCTTATATTTAATTTAATACCCCTAATTCATTTTAATATTCCCCATTTTACATTCGGCGCATGTTCTGAATTTTAAAAGCGTACAGCATAGTCTTCCAGTGTTTTGATATTTATACCAAAAATAATTACGAAATTAAACCATATTTGAATTATTCGGTTATCATTTACTCCAACTAAAAACACGACATTCCAAATTTTGTGATCGAAGTTTTACTTTGTAGTTTTTAAATTATACAAGATTCGCGACCATCTGATCTTGTTTTAGCCAGTGGCTCTGTCTTAAACGATTAAAAAATGTACAACATATGTATGATAAATTTTGGTTGTCGATTTATATTATTTCTGTGACATTTGGTATTTTCATTCTAGTTTAATTTGTCGATTATATTACGAATATTATTTATTCCGTTAGGTGTCTCTTAGATTTTTCTTATCTCTTTCTTGCTTAGTTTTTCTTATAGAACTTTGATAATCCACTTTCCAACTGCATTATTAAAGTAAAGTTTATGTTGAAGTTTCGATCAAGTATACTTTCAGTTGTGCATAATTATAAATCTACTAAACCGTTCGATGTCACTTATGTCTCCATTCGTTTTTTTGTTTAATAGTTTTGTATCTCTAAATTTAGACCTTTTATTCGGACAGTTTGCCATTTGGCTGATATTTTCTATCTGTGACCGGTTAAGGGCTCATGACTTCGTCCTTCTTATACATTTTCAGTGTCCTTCAAGTTTACTTTTACTATAGCTTGTGTCATATAAAAGAATTCGTTTTGTCTCCTTCAGTATTTTGAAGACTTTTACATAACTTTCTTCTTCTCTTACGTCATCGTTTGAATTTTTTGGGGACTTGTTTTGCATTTGATCTTCCTTACTTCAACTTTCAACTTTTTAATGTTTTTGACACTGTCTATCTAAATGTCGAAATTAAATGAAATTATAAACAAAAATTTCTTAATTTTAGTATGATCTATTAATGGCAGGTGTTTATTACTTTAATGAGTATGTCGTCGGAACCCCACTTCGTAGGGCTAGTTTCAGTTTTAGAGTAATTAAAGTTACTTACACGCGAACATCGGTGGTTTTGTTTAACCGGGTGGCGTTCTTGGAAACATACTCACTAAATAGTAAAAGAAATATTTCAAAATAAACTGGCTACGGTTACAAAAATACTTCGTTTCTAAAGTGTTTTACATTTTTTAAATTTAATTATGACCAATCATTTGAATATCATTTATTATGTTAGATTCTCTCCTAGTTTTCTCTTATTCCTGTATTAAATTTTAATTGTAGGACATTGGTGGATCTTACAGCATATATTACGTTAGGGATTATGTCGAAGAAGTTCTACTTCGCAGTACTTGTAAAACAACTTGTACGTTCAGCAGCATATAATAATTCTCAAGCAGCACTTCGGTGACATAATCGTTAAAACGGAAAAATATTTAGTCTACCAATTGTCTTTAATGTCTATATTTAGATTCGTTTGGTCTTTTCTTATTAAATGGTCTTTAAGATGGTAAAACTCTTCATATTTCTACGGAGGGAACACCATCATCATATTTTTTACCACTCTAAGCTGCTGTCTAAAGCAGAAATTCAAAAATTTTGGGCTAAAAATGTCAATATTCATCTTTTCGTATTAATTCCTCTATTCTTGAGATGTTCAATTCTTCTCCTTCTTTGGTTTTTTGGCAGTTGTTCTGAATGTTAAACCTCTTTACATAATTTTGAATTTCTTCTGTGCATCACACAACCATTTTGTATCAAAATGTTTGGAAAAATAAATTGTGTTATATTTACTAAAACTAATTTATCTTCTACTCAACTAAAAATAATTAATCTTCAACATAATACCCATTGTTAATAATATTTTGAGAGATGTTTGTAAATTTTCGTCCTTAACAATTTTGTCCATTTAATTTTTTTGCTGTTTTATATTAAAAATTATTATATAACTTTAACACTGTTTACTTGGAATGGAGGTCAATTTTTTGAAATAACGACGAAACCGGGGAGGGCTCTAAATATGGTTGACGCCTACCATCGGTGGCGTGTTTGGGGCCACCGATCTTTTGCTTCTGATACACAGTTATAACTGTGTTTTTAGCGTGTGTATCAGAAGCAAAAACGGAATTTTTATTTTTTTCTTCTTTTTAATTTACGCGTTTATTCTATTTTAAAAATGCAACCAATTTATTTTGAAATAAGACAACTGAGTAAAATTACTTTTTGGAGTATGTTGACTTATATCCACTTCGTAGTACTTATAATATTGCATTTGCACGAAACCAGTCACTTTTGTCTTTAACCGGGTGGCGATTCGGCAACATACCCAATAAACGGTCAAATCAAACGTTTAACATAATCTAAACAGCAGTTGTCAATAATCTTACTTCCCTAATACACATAGTATTTTTTAACCTGAATTAATTTCTTGATTAAATTACTGTCAATAATATTTTTATTATATTTCTTACTTTAATTGTTCTCTTGTTTATTTCCTGTCCTTCTTCATTTAGACTTCCAGTTTTATTTTTTCGAAAACGTTCCTTTTTCGTTGAATAATTTTAGAACTATTTATTCACTATTCTTCAAGCGTATTTCTCTCGTTTTTTTGAACCATGTTTCTTTCGATATTACGAATTCTAGTCTTCGTTCTAAATTATTTTTAATCACCAAATTGTTTATTAGGACTGACAATTTATTTACTATTACTAAAGTCACTGGGGAATTTCAGTATTTGGTTTAGGTCTAATATCGGAGGCGTGTTTGGAGCCACCGATATTTTTCTTAGTTATTTCTTTAATTTCTCCTATAGAATGTGTATCAGATGAAAAATGGTATCTTCTATATTCGTTTTCTGGTATCATAAAGGATTACTTTGTGACCTTTCTCTCCTATTATTTCATCGTATCGTCTTATTGATAAATATGTATTTTTTTTCAAATTGTTTCATTTTATAATTTGCGTATTTTAAAAGACAACTGTTTATATTTATTTTAAAGAGTATGTCGGCGAAACTCCACTTCGTTGTTCTTATAATATGTGGTACATACACGCGAAATCCAGCAAATAATTCTTACCGGGTGGCTTTTTGGTAACATATTCAATAAATTACACAACGGTTATCGATATCTATTTTATTTTTTAAGATTTCTCTTTTGAATCGCTGTCGAATATTTTAATTACTTCTTTCATTGAATTACATTTTCTTCTAAGGTATTCTTATGATAAACATTCATTTAGTCTACTAAATTACTTATATTATTTTGTCAATCTACCGATTCATGTACCTAACATTAACGTTAAGGATTATGTCGACGGAGTACTACTTCGCAGAACATTTAATGTCACGCATACGTTTATCAGTGACCTCGTATTACCGAGTAGAACTTTGGTAACATAGTCCATAATACGGAAGTTTTAAAAGTAAGACCAACTAAATGTTAGCTGTCCGAGGAGCCTATTTTAAGCTTATTTGGATATTTATTTTAATTCTAAATATATTTCCTTTATTTTAACTTAATTTGTCCTTACCGCCAGATCAAGGTCAAAATGTGGTCAAAAGTTTTTTAATCCTTGAATAGTTTGGATTTCCTTTTCTTGCTGCATCTTCACAAACTATACTTACTTAGTGGAACTTTGGTTACGGTTATGATTGAAGCGGAAACTTTGAATAAATAGTTCTAACATGATATTAACCGTTCCTTTTTCAATTGGGTATCATTTATAATCTCCTAATCTCTTTTTTATATTTTGATATGAGGCATACCATTGCGAAAATCTATCTTGTAAGTCTTTCTTTTCTAGTTTTTCTACAGTTCGCGAATAACGTGTTTGATACTACAAACTTTTAAGATGTGTTTTGTCCACTCTCCCCCATTCCACACAAGACGTCTACACATTAAAGCAATAAATATACAAGTCCACCCTTGCCGCCACAAACCACCACCAACAACACGTTTTTGTGTTGATGGTGGTAAACGTTTATTGTTTGCATGCGTATATTTCTTGTGGTAGTAATGTGCATTGCATATCTTAAAAGTATAGTTGTACATAGACAATAGTCGCGAATAGTCCAAGTTGTCATACTAATCTATTATCACCAAAAACGGACTTACTTTCGAATTTCTTTACATAATAACCTGTAATACCGATATACTATACTTGAGATTTTTAGATTTGTGTTCAAATAAAAATTATTGTTGTTATTATTTTATTACATTATTATTATTTTTTCAAATCATTATATTACGTTTTTCACCGGGGAAGGTTCACTATATGGCTGGAACCTACCGTCGGTGGCGGGTTTGGGGCCACCGACTTCTTCCTTCTGATACAGTTACATCCTTTGATTTTTATCATAATTTTTTACTCTTCTCTTAAGTATGAGTATCAGAAGTGAGAACGGAACCTTCATTTTTTTCGAATTTGGAGACTTTTAGCTATTTTCTCTGATCTTCCTCTTCTTATTCTTCTCTTCTAACCTTCTTAAATTTCTAATTTTACATCTTTGTCGATTTCAAAACTTAAAATAACCCCATTACAAATTGTTACTTCCAGTTTTCATTTCTTTATTTGACCAATTACAATAACTGTTATGTTACGTTATGGATTATGTTGATGGAATTTCACTTCGTTGTTCTTATATAATATTACATTCGCGACGTTAAGCGATCTATGGTACCGGGTGGATTTTTAGCATCATAGTCGATAATCGGTCCAGTACGATATTTATCAATAACTAAACAACAGTTACCAATAATTATTTAGTTTTGTTTGCGATAATGGAAAGATTAATCCAGGCTAATATAATCAGCCTGGGTTAATCTTTCCACTATCTTAAGTACTTAATTTACCAATTAAAGTTTATTTTAAATAAGATTTACTGACAATGTTTAGTAAAATTACCATTTCAACTACTTAATATACGTTAGGGATTATGTCGACAAAGTTTCACTACACAGTAATAAGTGTAATCTCCAGAGCTTACCGTGTAGCACTTTGGTAACATAATCGTTAAATCGGTCACAACATAGGTGTATTTACCAAAACGTCGAAGGTCAGTAAGGTTATTTTAAATTATTTAGACCACTACATTATAAACTTTAATTAAAGTATAATTTGTCGATAATTATCATTTTTAAGCTATCACTTCATTTTATTTGTTTTTTATGGGGAAGGCTCGCTATATGGCTGGAGCCTACCGTCGGTGGTGTGGCTGGGACCACTGACTTCTTTCTTCTGGTGTCGTACCAGAAGAAAGAACGACACTTGCTATTTATTTTCAGACCTTTTTTGATAAGGAACCGTATTCTCTGAAACTTAATTTGATTCTGTTTGAAATATGAAATTTTACTACTAAGTCTTCCAAAGTCATAATCTTTTACTGTTTACCTTATTTTTTTCCTCTTTTAATTTAACAAATGAAGTAATAATTGAATGCGACTATGTTATATAACGTAAAAATTATGTTGGCGGAGCTCCACTTCGTAGATCGCAATGAAACTCGCTAACACCAGCCTCTAATTTTTACCGGGTGGCTCTTTGTCAACACAATCGTTTAAGCGATCATATACAGTTAAGATTGTCATTACAGCCAGCATAACGTAGGTTGTCAATAATTACTCCTCTTCTGGTTTTGGTTACATGTTATTGAGTATTCTTCCAGGTTTCTCTTTCGCATTTTTTCCGGGGAAGGCTCGCAATGTGGTTGGAGTCTACCGTCAGTGGCGGGTCTGGGGCCACCGACTTCTTTCTCCTATTTCTTTCTTAACTTCTCTTTTTAAATTATCTTTGATAGGAGAAAGAACGGGTTTACTTTTAAGTTAAGTTGATTATCCTCTGAGTTTGATGTATGATCCTGATTTCTCACATATTTATCAAATTATTTTCAGGTACTTTGATTTTCTAGCATTGGCCAAAACGATTTCTTAATTTAAAGCAATTTGCGAAACTGAAATGGTTATCGGACGAAATCATAAGAGCGAACTTGTGGACTTAACCTGCAATGGGTGTCACCTATTTCTTCTTTTTTATTAAGAAAGTAAAGAAAAAGCAGTTTAATATAATTAACTATTTTTAAATTAAACTTCAAAATTTGAAATAGATTTTTTTTTATTTTTCCCCAGGCTGTAATTATTTATTTTATGAAACCTAAATTAAAATAAAACTTTATTTCATATCGTTGGCATGCCTCCTAATTCTGGATAGCCGTTAGCGGTTAAATATGGCTACGATTGAACCACTCATGGCTTATCCAACTTAATTTTTTTTTAGAAATGTTATTCTCGATTAAATATGTTTCGATACAATACATTCTTATTCACTATGTCAGTCAATTTTAGTTAAAAAAAATATACCTATCTTATTTTTTTTCAACGGCACTATTAGGTCATGTAATTAAATCATTTTTTTTCAGGTTAATGACAGATTTGTTTTTTTTCTTAAAAAAATCGTTCGATATCTAAAATAGCACCGCAGGTTAATTTCAAGCAAGTGACGCTCTTATCACACTGAAAGTAAAGTACAGAGGCAATATGAATTTTCACGAACACTATGAATACTACGATTCACAGTATTCGTGATGATTACTACGAATAACTTGAAAATTGATTACGAAATGTCGCTTTATTAGTATAAGTATGACAAAACAGATTCAAATAATTGTTAAGAAATTAGAGGTAGAAGTTAAACAAACGACAATGCTCCCAGGGGACCTGATCATGCTAGACGGAATAGAAATCTTGGAAGGTCTTTCACATCTGGCTTGCCTTAATTGGCCGTCCAGAGAAGAGCCGACAAAGAAACATAAGTAACGTTTTAAAATCATGTGTAAATTGTTTTCGACGCAACTTAGACTTAATATATATTACCTATAAGTGAAATACATTTCTAGTCATAACTTGATGTGCAAAATTTCATTATTCAAAATTATTTCAAAATTATCGTACAACACGTCTGAAAATTTAGGCTTTTAGTATGCTTTCACCCCACCAAGTATCAACTAAGTATCTCTTGTATCCAAACCATGTCTGCATTATTTTTTTCGATATAATGTAAGAAATTCACACTTTGTTCTTCTGAATCCAAATTCTATCTTTCATTGTACTATGTATATTATGTAAGAAATTCATAGTTTTAGTCTTTCTGCTAAAAAAGATCTTAATCACTAAAGTCCGTGTTATCTAGTATTAATATTGTGAACTTCGCTTTTTAGTCTCACTGTTGAAGTATCGATGGATTAGCGACTTTTTATTGTCTATCTTTAGATTTCAATTTATATTTTTAATGTAGATATTAAGGGACTTTGAAAACTGAAACATAACAACGGTTTCGTCCATCCCTAATTTTTCAAAAGTCCCAAAATCTCTTTATGAATACTTAGGAGTTAAGATGCTAAATTACTTATTAAAATGATGAAGTTACCCCTGCTTCATCATTGTTTATATTAATAGTTGAAAGACTTTACGCACCTTTCAATAAGATCTATCTGTAAGTAGGATAATAATTATACCGAATAAGAAAAGTTTTAGTTTCACAGTTAACTCTATTATTACAACGGTCACTAAATATATAAAAATAAAAAAATAATAATAAATAATTCCGGAGAGGATGATCCATAACTTCCGTTTTGTCCAGTATTTTTTATCTACATTCGTTACCTTCATATTTTGAAACTTGGAAGAAAAGTTATTGATTTTATTGTTTACTTAACATCTCGCCAAAGACTTGTTCACTACAGAGTTTCAAAACAGCATTCAAGTATTACGTAAGCAGGGACAGAGGGTTAGATGTGATGGATGTCTTCCAAATTTTGCCAATAATAGTTACTCAAAGTAAACCTACATATTTTGTGTACGATCAAAATTTAAAAACCAATAAAGTCTGATTATTTGGAAATACCTAACAAGATGTTTACTTCAAAATTCTGAAAATACTGTTGAGCTTCAGGCGCTCAAAGAAATCCTCGTACGTACATAACTTACATTTGAACAAAAATATTTCTATACACATAAACGATTCCTTGTTATTTATTGTTCATTTTAATAGTAGTAATTTAAATATGAAATTAAACATTTAAGGGAACGATGGGGATGTGTCTTTCTAGTTTTTTTTTTTATAATCTAAGATTGGGGGTTGAAAAGAAGGAAACAACTTACGTAATACTAGAACGCTAGAAACAAGAAATCTTTGGAATCAGTTACTACATCGATTTATTTTGTAATTCTGTCTATTCAGTAATAATATTTCGTAAGATTTTCAAATAATTTTTCAAGCGTTTAAAATGATTTCAGTGTTTGTAAAATTTGATACCCTATGGTCTTTCTTAAACAAATCCGGTCCTATTTCCCTATGTACTTTTTTAAATAAACCCGGTCCTTTTCTCCGGAAAGCGAAGTAAACTCTCAGGCCTAGAACTTGACTTGTGCTTGCCTTAGTTGGCCGGCTAGAGTGTAGTGTCTAGAATAGCCTTCCAGTCTACGATCTTCGGGCCCTAAAATGAACTCGAACTATTAAATATTATAAGCGACGATATCGAACTATTTTGACAAGAGGCCTACATTGTACATCCGTCAAAAAGTTTCAGTCAGATCCAAAAAATATTACTACTCGACCAACTATCAAATTCAATATTTCGGCCGCACTTAAAGCTTCTAGCCCATCCAAAGTAATAGGGAATGTGTGCAATATATTACGTACAGTGTAGACCTTCAGAGTCCAACGTCTTGTCGGCTTAAGGAACTTCTAATATGTAGTAGGGCTTTGCACCGGCGTCAAATTTAAGTTTCAGTTTATTTTTACCGGTATTTCTGAATCACCGGTGAGCCAGGTAATAATTATCCTAATTTTAAATTAATAAAAATAAAAAAAAAAATCTCGCAGTAAATCTATATTGTTTAGGTTATTCTAAAATGGTTTGCTTATAAAATAATAATAGTTTCTTCAGAGTATTATGAATTTCGAATCTTCAGTTTCAAGAAATGGGCGTAATAAAGGTTGTACCTCAGTGGCAATAAAAAATCCAATTTGTTTCTTTGTTTCTACGTAATACAAATACCGGTTATTACTCATTGTAAACACCGTTTATTTTACAGTTCTTACAAGTTTCAATATCTTATTAATTTTCTTTGAACCGGTGCAAAGCCCTAATATGTATTATATCTTGTTTAGCGTGTCGTAGTTTCACGGTTATTTAGTAGGGAGTTTTTATCGTACATTGTAAAATGGTCGTGTTGTTTCAGCGTACCTTTAATCTAGCCTCGTGTTTTTATCCAACTCATACTCGTTTTTGGCCTAGTAAGGTATTATTACTGACTAGTTAACGGTTGAAAAAAAAAGATTTTGAAATAAATTACTTGAACATATATTAATGTAAGTTTGATCGTAACTGTGACGTTTGTCATACTTAATAACTCATAATTAGTAGTATCTGCTTCAGGCTTTTTCAGATTATAAATTCAAGATATTAGGATTTTAATTTTGAAATTGTAAGAAAGTTAAAAGTAGAATTAGTTACCCTCTTTTCTTATTAAATGTGTTTAAGTCAGCATTCCAAATTACCTACACTTTTATCATTCGATCACATAACCCTTAAATTAGTTTAAATTCATTATCAGTCAAAATTTAATTCAGGAGTTCAAATTTTTAGAAATATTATTTATAAATTTTGCCTAAGAAAATGGCATAGGTAAGCTTTTATATTAGATGGCTTTCATATATTTGAGACCTCTTTACAATTTATGACAAAATGTAGCGATGTCACTTTTAAATGAAAATTCGGTGTTATCTATTGTAAAATTGAAACTTGGTAAATTCAGTTAACTGCATAAAGTTAATGAACGAGATCCGTTGTACGCTTTTAAATGAAATGTCTAGTTGTGGACGGTATATTCGTAAGAAGAAATAATAAGCACCTATTTATATAAATTTCACATTTCGATTTATAAACAATTTTCGATGTTTCGTTATAGTACGTTTATCATCTAGTCAGTGTCTTTGTCTTGCTTATCTTTCCTGTGAAATAAATAATGAAATTTAACACTTTCATCTAATAACCTATAATATATGTCACAGCTTAAAGTACTGGCCGTTTAATTAATTAACTAAATTATAATCGGGGAGGGTTCAATGTAGCGGGGGGAATCCACCGTAAGCGGCGGGGCGGGGCCGCTACCTTTTTCTTGGTGCTTTTTCTTCATACCGTTACGGTATTAAGAAAATACACAAAGAGAAAGCGTCTTATGTTTGTCATGTTACTTTACGTATTTTGAGTATGTTTAATTTCATCTAAAGGGGAGGGCTTGAACATCGGCCTTGAAATCAACTGTCCGATGAGAACAATTTGTAACTATCGTGTCGCGTTGCCGTGGCGTGGCAAATCGCTGATTAGTTGCCGGCCAATGTCGCGCCCCGGTGACCGAACCGACTGAGATAAGCTGGTTCTGTATATTCGTCAGTTGATTAAACTATTTAGGCGTAAACCCTACGTACCCGTCGGTTATATAAAATCATTTTGTATATAAAAATATTTTTTATCCTGATTATTCGTATTTCGTCTCATTAACGTTTATTCTACTCTTTCTTGACTTTATATAATTTTTTTAGTGTATATATTAATTAAAACGTATTACTTGGAATATTTTTCGTAACCTTAGTTTATTAAATAATTTTAGTTACTTTTGTATGATTAAATGTAAAATATAAGCCAGCTAAGACAGACATGGTGTGTCTACCTTAGCTGGCTATCTAGTCGCATATTACCAGCAATTATGTTAATATTAGTAATAAAGAAGTCTTTAGTCGTAAGTTTACTATTATGCTAAGGTTCTGCCAGTTCTCTCGTGAAAGTACATGCATCCTAAATAATACCGAACATATTTTGGTATTGCTTACGGATTTTTCTAACAAAATGTGGAATCTAGTACGTAGTATAGCTGTAACACGTATTTGTGTCTGTAATCGTATATATCCACGACAATGTCGGAAATTTTATGAGTAGATGTTAAAACAAAAGCATTTTCAAATGCTGATTACAAACGATAAAGAAAGATCGATTCTAAATAGTGTAAGGTACTAAAGACGTGACATTACACGTCTGTAATTTTAAGAAACAATGTAGATTATAAAATGAAAATCAACTTTGGGGGTTAATAAAGTAGTGTAACTCTATCTCGGGTCTCTGCCCTAAAAGCCTCCGCGGTGAGATGAGTTTAGGTTATAGTAACAAGATAAGGCGGAAATTTACGCCACGTAATTAAATAAATACCTACCTTTGCAGAAATACTCTTTCTCTTTTTAATTAATAAGCTTTTAGCTTAGTTTATTTACGTAAAATCGGAATTCTACAATTTTCTTTCTTAAAATCTACACAGATTTGTGGCTGTGTTTCGCACTAGTACATAACGTATATTTGCTGATACAAGTATGGGTTTTATACTAGTGCAACAGACAATCACACCACATATTAGATATACTCGTATAAGAAACCACGGTTGGATGTTGGGAATAAAATAAATTCAATTAAAGAACATATTTTAATAAAAAATCCGAATTCGGAAGTTTTAAAATTGTTTCGTTTAATAAACAAAGTTTATAATTGTTATATAAACAACTTATTAAATGTTAAGTTCATTTTTCTTAATAATTGAAGTTTTAAAATTAGTGTAACTCTTTATCGGCCCTCTGGTCGCAGAGACACGCCGAGAAGAAATTAGAAAACAATAATACATATAATAAAAGTACCTATTGTTTAATAATCTATCTAATTGGAAATGGTTTGCATGCGTTTCTATGGTAGGTATTTATTTAAAATTATGAATATAGGTAGGTTTATTCATTCCATATTCATGTTTTGCTTCAGTTTACCATTTTCATAGTGTTTTTATTTCAAAAATAAAAGCGTATAATTATATCGTACTTTGTCGAGTTTTGCACCTTACAACCAGAAATTCTAGAATAGATTATGTAGTATCTTTATGAAATACGTTACCCTTTTTTATTAATCTAAATTAATAAGAAAATATAAATTGGATTTTGTTTGGTATTGGTTCTTACTGCACTAAAAATTAATATCGTATTTCTTACATTTCAAATGTGTTGTATCTGCACTGCTTTGATTTTGGAACCCTGTCATGGCATCTCTTTATTTTGAAAAGTCATATAATCATTTATCGTAGTTAAATAAGTACACATATAGCATATTCGATATTCCTTTAGAGAGGATACGAAATATAGAGGTCTAAAAGCTTATACTTCGGCGAGACCACCAATATTTGGAAATGAAGTACTCGCGAGTAGTCCACGGACCGCGGTGAGCGTTTACCGCGTGAGTAACTGTGGACCCCGAGCTCTTGTGAGCCGGAACCCTACCCGGTGGCAGGGTGACGTCACCGGCCTTATTCTCTGCCTTGCCGCTTCGTGCGGAGATACGGATGCTTATATTCGTGTCGTATCTATTGAAAAAAAAAAACGAGGCAGGGGATTAGTTTTTAAGTAGAAAAACCGATATAAACAGTGTTGCTCCGTAGCGCGCAATGTTGTACGGTTTTAGCGATATAATATTCGTGTTTCGTATTTAGGTATAAGTACACGTTTTTCCACTATATTTGGAATTAACTTCGGTAACTTTTGGACATTATGCGATTATTTAGATTTGTAAATTAATGTGTCGCATGTGCTTATAGGTGTATGCTATTCTTCTTCGGTAACTTATTATTCTTTAATATGACTAATCGGACAACGTAGATAATGTTTTCTTCTTCAATTTCCTTGAAACACATTATTACATAAATATACGTATGTTAATGCTTTAGATCTTTATTTTGAGACACTTTCCGGATTGGAAATTAGGATCGAAAATAGTCCCTTTCAGTCCACGAATTTTTAAACTTCTTAATAATCAACAAAAGTGATTATAAGTTCATATATGCTCATATTTTTGAAAATGGGAAAATTTCTTCTCAGTATTATTATAACTATAATATTTATCTATATAGATCATCTATAATACTGTATATTATCAGGTTGGATTGCAATAAAAACACTAGTGAAACTTAAATAGCTAATTATTAACAGGCGAATACAGCGTAAGGATTGCCTATCAAAATATGGTCTAGGTAATTTTATTTATAATTAAAATTATACTTATAAAAATGCTCTTTATGCTAAAATTTTAAAAGTATATCCACAATTCGTTAAACTATTTTCTAAAAATTAATAAACTTTAAAATAATTTCGTTCACTAAAAGAAAAGATTTAATAATAATTAACTCTTCATTCTTCACTTAAACGTTTAAAAAATAATAATAAAAACGTTATCTGCCGTATTTTTATGGCCAACCTAAGAAAGTCTTCCCCTATTAATAATTATGTATAAAAAAAATTACAGTGTAGAATATAATGCGTATTTTTTTTTTATCAAGGGATTACTTCTTATGTATATATTTCAAAATTAAATTCCAAGTAAATGTCGACTAAAATATCAAAATTGATAACGTAATTACACTATAGCACCATCTTTAGTGCACAAAATATATTCTTTAATACCCACATTGACCCACATTCTATTACATAATTTCCACTATAAGGAAAAATAGTTCACGGCAACAAAACATTTTTCAAATCGTACTTCACTTTTTTAGATTTATAGACTTGTACTCTTTGTCGTAAATGTTTTTCTTCTTATATTCTTCATGGACAATTGTCCTTCAAAGCAAACGTAACAGAGCAATATAGTTAAGAATATTGTTACGATGTTCACGTTGTTTAAGCTCAACTGGGTAACACGCAGGATTAGTTATTAGAAAATAACTGTAGAGTTACTACGAGCAAACAACGTCACACAATTAACTTTTAAGTGTAGACTTAAAGATTTATTCACTACATTTTCAACGATTAAGCAAGTAACTAGAATTTTCCCAAAATGGTGTTTAAAAAGAGTCAAGCATAGGCAATTTGCTGAATAAAGTACTAATAATTAGGAAACTTATTGTAAAAATCATTGATGGTTTTATTTTAATCGGGGAGAGTTCGAAATATACAGGTAGAGTAACATCTTATACCTCGGCGGTAGCACATGAGCAAACTGATACTTCACTGCACAATATTTCAGTAAGTGTTTGCGAATGTTCCAAAAATAACAGCGAGTTTTTAGTACATATTTATCCGAGGCTATCCAACCTAGTCCTCGGGGGTAGCAAAGCGTCTGAGGCCACCTCTGGTGGGGACCTTATCTGGGGTTGATTACAGATGTTCATGGGCGACAGTCACCACTTACCATCAGATGGACTGCGCTCGTTTGCTATTCTCATATAAAAAAACGCGTACATAGTTATTACCGACACTGCTACCACCTGGCCGGAACTCACCACCGGTGGCGGGGCGGGGCCACCGGTCGTGTCCACCGCCTTATTAACTTGTTGCATTTGCACAAATAATCAGGTGGAGGATAACGCGTTTCATCGTTGCATTAGTTATACAAATAATATATCGATTCTATTTCATTTCCATTATATCTAAAAGTACTTTTAGTATGGAGTATTCAACGGCAATATTTTTGTAATATAAGCAAACCCGGTCGTTACGCGGCGCGGCGTGACTTTGCCGCATGGCTAAGGGTCTAGTGGCCTCGAGGAACCCCTCCTTGCCCGGGAAATCCCGTCGGCGAGTGTACTGGTCTCCGGTGTTATTAGATGCCGTGAGACAGCGGGGTAGCCTTTCGTCTTCGACCTGCGCCAGGCTGCATTGCAGTCCTCCTGGTTATCGGAGGACAATTATCGTATAGTATAAGTTACCTTACGCTGTTGTATATAGTATTTGTAGAACTTTACTGTCAGGAAGACCCTAATTGGGCATTATAGTTAAGGTTATCGTCAGCATTTTTACTATCATATTAAGATAATTGTGCTTAATAAAATATTATAAAATTGCTTATGCATTGTGTACGAAGATATGTGCATTACTCAATATAATCTTAATTATATATTGAACAGATTATTCATAGACTTCCGTAAAATTGATATTTTCGAAAATCGTATGTATCGAAAATTATCTAATGCGGAATTAGTCGTTCGCGCGGATTCAACGTGCACGCGCTCTAACACGCGCGGTCGAACACGTATTTTTCAATCATGTTTGTATCGTAGGCCATTAGGGCTTTATTAATATTTAAGAAGGTCGTCGTATGAACAAGAGTCGTAACAGAAAGTAGATGTTACTCTTGTAATACCTTAGAAATAGCTTTGCTTAGAGGACTACTGACGATTTTATATGAATCGGGGAGGGTTCTAAATGTGGAGGTCTATTAGCTAACGTCTTGAAGATAGTTGGTATAAGCAAACTGAAATTTCGTCACATAATATTTTAATACGAAGTGTTTGCAAATCCTACTCTTCGAGCTAAAGGCTTTGGCTGCCTCTCGCTAGCTGAAACCCACTATCGGTGGCGGGACGGGGCCACCGGTTTTATTCTCTGCCTCATAGCTTAGTCATGTATAGATAAAAAGTAATGTGGCAGAGCGTTTTTGTTATCTTAACTTATACATTCCGTTTTTTTAATAAAGTTTCAAGTAAATGTAGCTATAGAATATTATTTCTCGTGAAGATATTGCGACGGTATTTACTATCACACAGTTACGCGAATTAAGGGTGTGTAAGCTTTAGGTGTGAATACTTAATTTGCATTTGAAAAATAATTTATTTATGTTTCTGTCTTCATTTCAACCTTATAATATAAATATTATTGCATAATTTTTGTATACTGTTTTACGCTATTTATTACTGTAAATTAAAAATTTTGTGGATGTTGAAAAGTCCTTTATCAACATCCTTTACGAGAAAAGACACTTCGTCAAGTAATGACACAGCAAAAGAGAAAAACGTAATACTTATTTGTACTATCTGATATATAGTTATTTTTAGTTTGTTTATTTGATAAAATTTTAATTAGTGGTAGGTAAAAATATATTTTTTATCACGAGTCGTATAATCGTGTGATTAGGGCTTTGGGGTCTGAAATAAGTAATATCACCTGTAATTCGGATTAATTCTCTTGATGAAGAATACCGTAATATATACTAGTATTACCGTCGTATATTTTACTATTCTATAAATAACGTAATAACGTTATTTGCGTACTTTACGTTACGCAATTCGCATGTAGATATTTACTTCGTATTTTTGAAAAGTACTTTCACTCGAGAATTTTTCGCAGACAATTATTCTGCAATGAGACCCTAATAGGGCATTAAATTTAAGGCTATTGTTAGGATTTGTAACTGAAAGACTCGCCAAAACTGAGTCGAATAACATATAAATGTTAAAATTATTATAGAGTTTTGTAATACTTTATGGTCTTGCTTCTAGTGGCGTACATTTCAAACGATCCACACTGCAATACTCAATTATTTTTTATGTGTATTCTTAACAATTTATTCATCAACTTTTATGAATAAATTAGTAGAAATAGGATTTATAGATTACTTATTGGAAATTATCCAAGACGGCATTAGAGAGTAGAGAGAGTATTGAGAGAATTTGAAAACGTTTGTTCAACGCCTATGAGTTTGTCGTGAGTCGCCTCTCACTATTAAATTTGACTAAGTACCTTCAGTAAATTTAAATTAGTAACTTCAGTGACTTCGAAAACCATCTTTACATGTACCTTCCATATGTACAAGGTATGGTCATTAACAAAAATAAATGCATAACATCTGACGAAGTGATCAATAACTAGTTATTAAATGTTTTGGTAGTTTCGTTTGTTGCGGGGAGGGTTCAGAGTATGGAGGTATACCATCTTACACCTCGGAGGTAGCAAACAAACTGAAACTTCACGAGATATTTCAATATGAAGTGTTTGTGTGTGGTCTAAGGACCGCGAGCGTTTACCACGACGGTAACCGACTCGGCTATCTCTTAGTGGCTGGAACTCACCACCGGTGGCGGGGCGGGGCCACCGGTCTTATTCTCTACTTCATTATATTAACACATATAATGAAGCAGAGAATTATGCGACTTTTCATTTCTATAGTTTGTGCTAAGTCAAATTTTGTAGTAATTGTCAGACTTTAGAACTTTAAGTCTAAGCTCTCTTCACATCTATATTTCTCTTCTTAACTATCGGCTATATAACCCACTTGGAGCCAATTTGATCTTAGGATATGAGGACTGGTTCTATTTTACTGAACTTCAAATTTCCGAAATATAAATAGATTATCGAAACTGCCCATAACTCATCAGAGGGCTTAAATTAACAACTATGACCTTGTACGACCCAAGCTAAAGGGTACGTGGAAAGTAGGGAATCAACATGAAGGTCGGATAATATTGTAAAGTAAGCGGGCAAAAATGCAAAAGGATACTGAAAATGGTTCGGTAGAATAAACCAGTTTGTTTTGATAAATAGTTTTACCGTAGAGTAAGTAAGGAAACCTGTAAATATAGGCTGAAACGCGCGTAAAAAAAAACCCGTTGATAGTTAACGTACACCTTAACACTTTTCAACCCCACGAGGGTTAATATACGATAAAAGTGGAAGGTGTTTATGTAGGCGTATAGTAGGTAGGTAGGTAGGTAAGTAGGTCCTGTCTTTCCAAGAACAAAAATGTACAGTTCATTCTACACTGTTTTAAATTGAAAATTCCTGTGCTTATTTTTATTAGCAAATAAGGATGGGTATTCACCGCTGTCTGTAAACAGGTTAAGCCTCTTAACGGCCGTCTACTCCTGCTAGATGAGCTGTATTATTGTATATTTTGCTTCTACAATAATTTCGCAAAGACTTTGCATATATTTTTCCGTGTTATAAAACTGTGTTCAATTCGAAGCTTAGTACGCGAGTAATGAAATGCGAAACGGTCAGAGAATTGTCCCTAAAGTGATTTTGTTACTATTTTTAATTTAAAGCTGTAACGTTAATTAAATTTACTTTAAAAATTCATCTTTTTCTTCCAGTATTGTTGTGTATAAGATTAGTGAACTTCGTTTAGTAGCTTGATGGAAATGATTTTGATTTCAAAATTGATTAGAAAATATTCAGTCTTTTTTATTATACGTATTATTTTATTTGAGTCCGGTTTCACTTTAGAGGTTTTAATAAAATGTATATCACCCGCCGGGTTCATAACTCGCTCGCTTTTATTTGAACATAGCTTTTTCCAAGTTAAGCTATCACGCATAAAATATTTTTAGGATAGGTTATGCTTCTTAAATATACATTTTAGGCTTAAATTAAAGATAAATATCTTATCTTGCTATAATATTCCTTAGCTTTTCGAATTTCAATTTTTTTCGGCGCTTCGACTATATTTTAGCCAGTGTTCTTGGAAAGCAGCGTTTAAGTACACTTTAGGACTGTATTTGGTGTGTAAAAAGAAATTTATCCAAAATTAAGGTAAAATTATCATGCAGAGACGAAATCGAAAATTGTAGCATATTTAGCGTTATAAAGATTCATCCTAAATTCAGGAAACATAATTCTGGTACAGGTATAGCACTATTATAATACTTATTAAACCACATGTCTTTTGTACAAAATTTTAGGTACGATAGCTTCAGTATTGCACTACTAATATTAAAGACGATGACATATAGACACTGATAGACACTGATAAGAAGTAAGCACTAGGTTAATTCATAAATAAGTATGATTAAGCAATATATGTTAAGTAAGGTAAATAGGATAAAACATAAAATAATAAAACGATACAAAAAAATATATAAAACATGTGAAAAAAAAAACAAAAAAAAACACAAAATAAAAAAATACCAAAAATAATAGGTTAAGTTTTAATAAGTTAGGATTTTTGTTATTTTAATGGGTAATTTTTATAACGCAATTTTACTTTGTTATTAAGTTTATTAGTATCTTTTATCGATACCGGTATTTATTTAAAGTCAATTTCGTTTAAATATCTTCAAATTGCCATTATAAGGTGTTATTTTAAGAAGTTTATACTTCGAGACGTTGTGCCAAATTACAATCTTTTAAAGAATTCAGGGATAAGGAGTATAAATCCAAGAATTTTAGGTTCAGGCAAATGAATTCTTAAAGTCATAAAGCCTGTCGATTTACATGGGGTGAAGATCTTAGTCCTCAGGAGCAACGCATCAGCAGCAATGCTCACTTACCATCAGGTGGACGAAATGCTCGTTTATTACTTCAATAAAAACCCTGATACCTTTATTTAAGAAAGGCACTTGACACCCATGGCATTAAATAACTGACTATTCTAATTATTCTTGTATAATTAGCTGCGTTATAATTACAGTAAGTACAGTATAAAATAACAAAAAATTCGTGAAAAGCAATTTAGTTAAGTACTTACGAATAATTAATTAATTCGGCAGGACATCGACACTATACTTTAAGGATAGAATTCGTTTAATTATATTTTTGTGATATTTGTTTAATTATGCATAGTTTAAGTTTTGCCTAGCGGTCGTTGTTACACATAGGAGGTGTATACAAAAACTAGGACTGTAAAAGATCAAAATCTTAGCATTTTTAAATTCTAAAAAGTTTTAAAAATACATTTACTCTTCAAGACAACATTTCAGAACAAAGAGGTTCTACAACCAACTTTTAGAACGATTCTAAAGGCACTACCAACACGCTCCTTTCTAATTTATAACAGCAGTGTTAAGCGCTGCTTTGTTCTGGTTTGAAGGGTAAAGGAAACATGCTTAGCCGAGGCATTCCAACTAAGTCCTCAGGAGTTGCAACGTTTGAAACGGACCTCAGGAAGGATTCTAATCCTATCAGGGGTTGATTACAAATTAATGTCCATGGGCGATAATGGTTATATAGAGAAGGAGAATAAGTAGCGACGACCGTTAGAATAAATCCCTAACTTCTAAATTGAAATACTTATTAGATTTAGTATAGTGTTAATCTATTGAGTAGTTTCGTATATACTTAGTTTAAGGATAAAAGGTTATGTCGGATATATAAGCCGATCATAACCCCAGGATTAAGACTACGAATCGACGCGATAACCGCTCTTCGTGTGTCTGGTTTCCTGAATTAGGTATTACGATAGATTAGTATATGATATAGAATAGGGACCGATTTATTTCGTAAACAGCATTAGACGGCGCGACGAATCAAAGAGATCGACATTTTCTGTAATATAAAAGATCTGTTACTTGTTGGAAGAAGTAAATTTAATGACGATATTTCTGGCTTCTGGTGAACTAATTTTCTAGAGGAATTCTCGATGAATAGTCGTTTAGCCTCTCGGATCATGGTCACTTTTTTCAACCTGTGACTAAAACACAGAAGCGATTAAGACACTTGCTTCGTCTTACTTCTCGACACCAGAATTTGTCGATCAACTCGCTACTCATTATTGGTTTTGTAAACCAGTCACATATGGAAGGAGCTAACAGGATTATGATAAGTTTAATTTCTTGCTATTACTGTTTGCTTTTCGCTTAGAGTTTGGTTTCACCTGCTGTTTCTTCTATAAGCCCTGTTTTATAAAGCTTACCATGGAAATAGTAGTGTATGTTTTCGAACGATCAACTTGCCTTCCTTTCGTCGTTTTAAATTAATGATTATAATTATATTCGATAACCTAGAAAAAAATCACTGAGCACGTTTCAACCAAAGATCAGTTTTAAGTTTAACTTTATGAATCCTCTGTTTACTATGAACGAGGGAACAGCAAATCTACCGTCTTCCTACATGTGGAACGTTTCTTCCGTAATTTAATGCTAAATGCTTTCTGAATTCTAAATACAAGAACAGCTTCATAAATAAGTTTAGTATTTCACTGACATGCATAGGACAATTTAGCGTAATTAATGTCAGCGATACTAAATCATAAGGACCATCGCAATTGTTTATGACTAGCTGGTTGTATTCCTTCATTAGGGTAATAAAAGCATTCAGACCATCCAAATTCCTGCGTACTGAGCAGGATATTACCTCCTCTTCTAGAGGGGCAGTGAACATTAAGGTACTCCTAGGGCATGAACATCTTTGCTCTAGGAACCGCTGGGTGGGTGGGGAAGGTAGAGTGCGTCGATACTCCTACTGTCATCATGTAAAGGTAGCTCGACCGCACTCCACTTCGTTTAAATACGATTTAATTTTATCTGAATGCAATTACAGTTCTCTAACGGGGAGTAAGAGTTCGGAAACATGCTTGCGGCTTGTTAAAATTATTTTCTAAAAGCCTATAGTATTTTTACTGATTATTTTAGGAGGGTAGTGGTGTGCCAATTCCCCAACTTTGGATAGATTGAACGTGACCAATTTCGACCAAGTCATCTGTTTGTCCGTATTATGCAAACAGTTTAGAGATTGGCGGTATAAATACACGAATGGCAGCCTTTAGCTGGTCTAAAGATTTGTGTTTTTTTTTCTATTAGGTAAGCGTTAGGTTGCATTAGGTTACAGTTAAGTAAGCGCCTTCTTTAATCTTGTTTTAGGTAATACCGAGCTATTATTTTCCTCTCATATTATTTCGCATAGTTAAATGATATTGGCTTAGTGATATATTTTAAAGCTTTTTATTTTAAAACAGCAGCATTAGGTTAATTTAGATCAGCTCCATTAATTATTTTCTTTGTGAACCCGTTATATAATTTTATGCTAACGGGATATCACGTTTGCTGATTCTTTAAATCTTTATGATAGTAATAATCCAAGAAAATAAATCTTCGCGCCATGGTCAGGTTGAAACAGTAGTGTAGAAGAATAAAGCACGCAAAAGGTACATTAGGCTAAGAAATAGTAAGTAGGTATATTATAAGTGGAATGATTGTAAATAAATCCAACGAAATACAACAAGAAGTTGAAATTAGCAATAAGGCCCATGTGCAGTGCTAGGTTAAGTGTAAATATACGTTCATGTTTTCAACATAACGTGGTGTATTTAAGTATTGTACCTTATAAATCCAACGAAGTATATAGCAATCCCTTACCCCGTTTAAAAATAACGAGTAATTCTATAAGTACTGGCAAGTTCAAATGCTTTTATTTTTAGAACGTTCTAACGACGATCGTATTGCTTGTAAGTTCAAAATATTCCAGTAGCATAAGCAAAAGTATTCTATTAATTATAATCACGATGTGCACTTAGCGTCTTTGTGGATGCAAAGAAACGATACATGTTAACGAACGAATAATCTACAGTCTTCCGACTAATTTTAATTATCGTAAATATCAAATTAGGTGCCCACTATAAAGTACAGTAAAATCTCCAGTCTTCCGAATACTTGCAGTAACAACTATTGCATATGCTTTCTCGAGTAATTGCCTAATAATTTAAATTCAAAATGGTGCTTCCGTATTTTATTGAGAATTTTGAAATATCTTTAAAGTCACAAGATTATTTGGATCGTGATAAACCTAAATTATAATCTGCTTTTGAGAACGCCGCCTAAGAACTGAATCATACCGCACTTAATTATATTAAAAAAATAGAAACTAACACCTGATATATGTATTACAATAAACTCGCAAGTAACACCTTGTTTGATGTAGGTCCAAATCGTAGACAACCAAGGGAAAGCTATGTAACATCAAGTGGACTAAGCTTATTTACCTAGCATACACTAAAATTATTCAGAGATGTAACTATCTGATTTTGAGCGGGAATACAACATCATAATGATAGGCTCTAGGCCCAGAGGCCTTGACCTACGGTTTGGCTCGGTCAACCGAAACAAAAGACCTATGTTTAGATCAAATCAAAAGCTTATATCCGGCCTTTGAAAACATAACATCAAGGAGCGCAACGGTGATTATATTTTAGCCAGTCTACAACATATGTCACTATACATAATCATGTTACTTTAAAGATAATTCTTCATTTATTGAAAATGTTCACGTTGAATAAGATTATTTTACAGTTCCATTGCAATTGTTTTGGAAGACCGTTTAACCGCTACAAATTGTGTTTACAACTTTTGGTTCTCGTAACATTATTTTTCTTATCCATGGTGTGTTGCATGCAAAGTCGTTACCGGCCTCCGAAAGTAAACGTATGTTACCAATCTCTGGTAGACACTATCTTAGATTGCAAATAGATGTTGATGGGCTGTTCAGGCCACGTTACATCTAGAGACGATTGCATGTTCGTTGGCTACTTATCTTACCGACGATAAGACTATATAGGACATACTAAAAACGCCCGCATCAGATCTACATTAAATATAAGAATATTATTGTCTAATCTACTAGAATAAGGAATGATACTGCCAATGATTAATATTCTCCTTGCTCTTCTAGAATTAAGTGTTAGGATAAAAAGGTCAATATCCAATGGTTTGGAGGTTTGTTTGTTCAAGTTCATCTTCATTCGATTCATCTATATCCAAACTCTTCTCACTTCTTTCATTCATTCCATCACTAAAGAAACCTTATTAAATTAAACATTTAAGGTTTGCAAGGTGGTAGAACCTTGTGCACGGGTTCGTCTGGGGAAGGACCACCGTCACATCTGCATACCCGTGTTACTTCACTGATTCGGTTTAACAGTTGTGATAGCCAGCCCTTACGTGCACACGAGGAGTTCCAACAGTCCTCACAGCGACAGTATCTGCGTCCAGGCTTAGATACGACTGGTTTAATTTATATTGGTTGCTTATTATATACAGGTTCTGTCGTTTTACATTGGGTGTGTCGCTTGAAAACTATCAAACCTTTTCGAAATCCAAAATTAGCAACCGTTACATTTTGTTATGTAACGGGTACTCACGATACGAAACTTTGATTTCTTAGTTGCCGATATTTCGGCCTATTTGCATGGATCGTGGTCACAGCGGAACTCTCCGCTGGAGATAACTCTCGGTGCAACTGGGTCGAAATATCGGCAACTAAGAAATCAAAATTTCGTATCGTGAGTACCCGTTACATAACAAAATGTAT
>DWRA01000250.1:0-28914 GCA_018250295.1 Spathilepia clonius
GCCCGCGCCGCCCGGCCCGCCCAGCCCGCCCTCGCCGCGCGCGCCCAAGCAGGACCTGGACTCGGTGGACTTATGAGCCGGCGCCGCCGTCCGCCCGTCCGCCCGTACTTACGGTCCGCCGACGGGGCGCGGGCCGCCGTCGACGGGCGTTCTATTCTTAAAAGACGAACGTGTACGATGTAAGCTCGAGAGTATAGTTTGTAAATATTGAAGAGGTTACAAACGACCCGTAATTTTTTTAAATAGACGGCATAATGTCGTCGCAACTCATATTGTGATAATGTTAATAGATTAAAGAATTCGTATTATATTATTGCCTATATTAAATTATATTTGTTGATCGAGAGTATATATTGATAGATATTTATTATGGTACGTACTAAGATTACTCTTTTATATCGGAAAACCGTAGTTATTTCCTAATGTTCCTTTATATGTGTAGATGACGTAGTTCCGTTGCCGAAAACATGATCCTCCGTCGAATAGATTTTTCTATTAGATCACTGAAAACGAACGTTGTTGTCACGGAACGATATCAAACACAAAAAAGTACATTTTAAATTGTTACCAAAAATATTACGACTGTTCCTTCTTATCTGGCGTCATACTTACAAAAAAAAACTTATTTTCGATGCTGTATTATTTCTCTTATAATAATTATTATAACCGCTTCTTTTAATTTATTATTGTCTTCTGTGTCCGAATCCTTAGTAAAATGTGCATTTAAACTTGTCAATTTTGTAAGCAGTAACAACGCCACGCATGTTTCTCTCTCATCGTTAACATCTAATTTATGATGGCCACATTATAGTGATTAAATATTAAAATAAAATTAGGACAATGATTCACACTGCCTATTACATATGAAAATTTTAATGTATGATCTTAATAGTTATCTATTTTTCACGCGTATTATGTTATATAATTCTGTTGTAATTGTCTATTTTAACTATAAATTGTGTAGATGAGTAATCAATAACTTATTGTTATAATTTTTCTATACTGAATTTAATGTGATCCGATTCAATTTGTATTAAAACTTTTATAATCATAGAACATTTGTGAGCAAAAAACGCCTTAGGTATAGAGTAATTTTAAATAATTGAACACGATACCAAAATATTTCATAACACACGTGGCGTTTTTACTTCTTACATGTATGATCGAAGTTGCTTTCGTATCAATTTTATAATAAAAGATACTCTCCTGATTTTGAGTTTTCTTACCTGATATAATTACCTGTTCTTGTAAAGGATCCCAAAAACGTATATCCGGTACAGTTAAGAACCCTTCTATAGAAAAATTACGAACAGAATGTGGAAAGGAAGACATGTTCGTTATGACGAAAAAAACTGTATATCATAAGCGACATGAGTGAGGTATTGGAATTTTACGTTTTAGTTACTGTGCGCCCAAATTAATCAGTATACCACAAGGGTGAACGTTAAAACTGACGAAGGCTTACGTTTGCGTGGTTGTATCGAAAAATACTATCAGCATCGCTCTAGACATACGGTGTCTTCGCACACAACGGGCACCCATTCGTGTCAGTATGCAAGAAACAGTTTTCTCCAAATTAGTAGAACACTGCCAATGTACTGCAGGTCGCACGTGACGGGTTGAATGTTACACGCGCGTCGGATGTTCGCTCCGTGAACCACGCGAATTTTGTCGTACGACCTAAGGAAGAGTATTAATATCTAGCTGAAAAGCTAATCGATAATAGTTGTTATGTGTCGGTAATTACTATAACTCAAATGTATAAATACTTTTTATTTTGAAGTTAACTTATACGGTAATATTTAAAAACAATTTGAGAATTCATTTTTCGCGCGTCTTGGCGTCACAACGCTTGTTTAGTCAAGGATGATAAATTCTCTTATCGATACATGGCATCGTGATTGTATCGATGGTAATAACAAGAGAACACAACTTCTTTTAAATCATTTTGTATTAGTAAAGTATCAATCTAATGTATATATATTATATTTTGATAGTTAACATGTGAATTTGTCAGATGTGAGTTTGTAGGCTTTATGTATAAAAGGCAGAAAACCTCAATTTTTTATAACATATATAATAACTACTAATCATTTCTGTTTATACTTTGGGGTTTTTCTATGTATTGAATTTATGCTTTCTAATAATAATATTATTATAAAGATTTATTATTAATTATTTTAGGGTTTAATTAAATATGTCACAATCATAATAACAAATGTTTAATGGATTGTCTTGATTGGATGAAACAAATTTTAGTCATTGTTATTGACAATTCTTAATATCACTGGATTACAAAATCATATAAAACATTGCAGGACCATATAGCAATTTTTTTCCGAAATACAACTAGCACGCTATAAAATCGATTCCGAGTGTCGATATATCTATCCCCTAGTACTCTGTGCCGTCATGATAATATTGACGCTGTTGACGTTGATGTACATTTGAATTCCGCGCGTTTAATTTGCATTTTTTGATAAAAGTTCCACGTAATTAAATATAAACAAAATAAGAAAACGATGACGTAGTATTCGTGTTAGTAATAAAAAGTATTAAGAATACAAAAACAAACGAATACAAATCACGTATCCTAGTTCCTATTCCTAAAATAGCCTGCTTAAAAAATTTATCTTTGATAACGATTCTTACTCGATTTTGCTCGATTTCTTGTCATTGTCAGTGTTATCGACTGTCATAAAAATGCTGTTTTAGGTTATTTCACATTTTCATGTTACAACTGACATTTTTTATTCGTATTTTTGTGTTAGTTTTCATTATAAGAATTAAGTATTTTGGTTTAGGACACTATAGACTATAGACATGTTACTGTCTCTCTAAGGAGAGGACATATTTGTGAATTAAAACTCAAGGTGTTTTAATTTTAGTAAATCGAATTATTACTAATTAGTGTGCGCTTAGATCTATCTACTAAAAGTTTTTTTAACAGTAATTGTAAAATATGGCAGAGTATTATAACGTCGTTCCTTGGTCTAACAGTAAAGAATGGCTTGATCTTTGTGATAAATTGCATCCTACGACCGCATTACAGTTCAAGAAGGAAGCATTAGAAAAATTACTAGTGTGGAAATCTCGTTGCCCTCTTTTGCCTTCTGGAATAGAATCAACGTTAACACTCTTAGAGGTAACAATAAAAGATGCCACTTTATTCGAAACTTGTGATGCCACTAATGACCAGATGCTTCGTTTAGCCTATTCCACTGCCATAATGAGGTTTGTTAATCATATGTTTGATGGAGAGACTGCCAAAGGTACTAGTTTATACCAGGCTGCAATAAATTTGCATGTACCTAGTTGGGTCGTAGATCTACGCCACGATACAGCCCATAGTAACACATTACCAACACTTCAATTGTTGAGAGATGCCTCCGAGTTCAGCTGCAACTGGCTATATGAACATTATTGGTTAAAACACAAACCATTCATAAAAGACTATATATCCAGTGATAAGGTAGTAATTGAAGAAAATGAATATAAAATTGGAGCTTTAATGAACTTCTGTGTATCCCTAAGTGTTTGTGCAAATGCTAAATGGAATATTAAGAATTTGGCTGATATTCCAGATGTTTATATGAGAGAGTCAATATTGAATGACGCTCATGAGTTATTTGGAAATAATGTTGATGTTTCTAATCTGAAAACAACTTCTATAAGCTCATTGATAAATTTAATGACAACACAATCTAAAAAAGTTCTGGAGATAAAAGATGATGTGTCTCACATTAACAAAGTATTATTAAGTGAGGATTCCTTGATTCTTTCCTTGGAGCTATTAAATCAATTGGATAATAATGCTTTTTACAAGAGAAAATCTCTAAACAGGCAGTATGTTCAATGTTTTGAAGTTCTACTCACATTTTTGCATACGAATGATCTATTACAAGATTTTGTATTAGAATTGATACAGTTGACCCAGAATGACAATGATGGCAATAAATGTCTTCTTGCTGCTTTATGGGTCGCCGAGATATTGAAGGGATTGAAAAAATGCAAAGACTTTGCTGACAAAATGAAGAAGTAAGTTTATTATCTCTTTATATGTTATATACCTTTATTATAAAAAGTAAGAGAAAGAACTTACTTTGTAGTAATGTACTTATACCTTTACTAAAACTGTGTGTCTTTAAACATATGTACGCATGTGACATGCAATGTATCTTTGCCAACCCATTTTTTGTCAAAGCATATCATGCCTACAAAAATTTAAATGTTTTATATTTCATTATTAGTAGCCTTATTTAGCAAAACTTGTGACTGGCAAACATTTACTGGCCAACATTATGGTGTAAATTTAAGATGTCAGTTTTGTAAAATGCTCACCATTTTTCAAGAACTAGCTAAAAAAGTATGACTTTAAAAATACATATTCGTGAGAGATTATCAAACTTTCAAGTAGTCCATATAGCATTAAGTGGAAAGGACAGGTGTTGAACTTCTGTCTCTAAATCGATTTATTGAAGTTAATCATAAATACATTGCTAAAAATTATTAAATATTTATTATTTACCATACTTTAGTTAGTACATAATAGAACCCAAAACCAATGTCTTTTTGTGTCACACTTATGCAAGTTTGCAATACCCTAAAAAATTTTGTGTATACATTTCTTATTATTTTTTAGGGTTACACCTGACTCAAATTCTAAGAAAAGGAAAGATTTAAGATCCCTATATTATCATTGGTTTCCAAATGATAAAAATAGTGCACTTATACTTGATTTGCAAAAGACTTTGCCAGGCGATTTGATGAATATTCAGTTTATTCAACCCATTATATCATCATACAACCCATATCTTGCATATTTTATCAGAGATCTATTAAATATAATTGAACCACAATTATCCAGAACAATTGTTGATAATATTTGCAAGTTAGCTGAATTGATAGCATTTCCAGAAAAGTTCCCTGCAAAGCATTCCAAGATTTATACAATTGATGATTTGAAAACACACAACATGCCAAAATCTTTGGGAACAGACAGAAAAGACCTGCCATCTGAGGTACCACTAGATAATGATAATGTCAATAAACTAGTTGGAAGTTTGGATGAAAATAGTATTTGGAAAATTACTAAAAGGAATGAATGTTGGTCATCTTGTCCTATTGGAAAGCTCCCATGGCAAGTAAATGATGAAACAGACCAGGAGTCTGAGATGATGGATTTTTCTCAAGTTACTACTGAATAAAAAAATATTTTCCATAGCATTTTTTATTTTTGTATACAGTATATTATTTTGGTTACATTTTCATAATCATATTGACACATTATAGGAGCCTAAAAATAAGTTGAACAATATACATACATGTCAACATATCTATATTACAAGAGTAATTACATTTTGTTTTCTTATAGCATAGTGGAGATTTATTGCAAATTTTGCTAATTAGCACTTTCACCAGCATGATTCATTTCACAGTAGCTATGGATATTTTTGTTATTGTTTGTAAATATTACAAGGTAAGATTTGATCAAATGATCAAAGGCGATTAAAAATAGGTTTTTATAAATTAGTCATTGTAGTTTTCATTCTGGTCATGTTTCCCGATTTATAAACTGTCACATCAGTATGAGTCACACTATGCTATGACATAAAAAAGAGTACGACGATTAAAATAGGGCATACCTCACAGTCAATAAAACTGGAATCAAGACTACAAATTTGTGGTTTATTGGTCCTTAACAAATACTAAATACATCCAAATGCATTAAGCAATATCGGTCTTAACATTTCTGATACAAATGATTTCAGAATATCCATGTAATATCAAGTCCAATTTTTTTTTGTTTCCTTTCCAGTCTAATATTATTTTGAAGTGCCTATGGAAACATTAAATTTATGAAGAACATTGGTATCTTTAAAAAATTATAATGTCTTAATGAATAAAACATTACAGTGAAGAATCATATTTAAAACTATCACTTATGTATTAAATACAATAAACATCAAAAATTAACATATGTAAAATTTGTAAAACCAAATATTTTAGTAGGCACCGTTGATAATAATAAAAATGAATAACAGATTGTCAATTTTCAAATGGATGACTTGAAGATATGATACCATAATTGCATATCATAACAATAGTACCTGGCTACGTGTTACTAACATACATATATATTTACAAAAAACTTTACAGAAACTCTACTTATCTACAACACACTTCTAAAGTGTCAAAATAACTCCCTAGTTGAAGCCACACTGCACAATATTATTTTTACAACATAGGTACTTAAAACATCAAATTATCTATATGAGTATGTTCTGCTAACGGTAGCCTTTTAATGATCGATTTCTCGTCGACCAATATAAAAACGGTCCCAATTATTCAATTGTATGTGGCTCTATCAAAAGATTTAACTAACAGAATTATATAGTATTTGTTGATATTATAACCATCAGTTAAACGTTACACAATAACAACTATGTCTCCTACACATTAACCGCTAAAGCAAACTAGTTGAAGGCACGGAAAATGCAGTAGTAGATTACTGCGACACAACCCCAATAAAAGAGAAGTTTATAAATTTTATATATAAATAATGACAGTCAAATTTGTTCTGCACCAAGGCGAAGCATATTATATAATAATAGTAACATTTCTTTAAATTATGCACACAAAGAGTGGCATATTATCTTGTACATTAATTATCGTCTGGGGGGTGTTATAAGTTTAGAATAGAAAACATTTCATTGGTAATGAGATTCAAAATGGTAAATTGTGTTTTGTTATAAAAAAAATGCCTCGAAATTTAAGTCGTAAAATATTTTTATAGTTACTCAATTAAATATACATTTCACAGAAGTATTCGTTGTCAGAAGGCTAAAATTACAAACTAATTTAGAAAGGGACAGTATATTTGTGACCTACTTACAAATTTAATATCTTAACGATAGACAGTCTTTTAGATAAACAAAAGCAAAATACAATTTACAGTTGGGTAACATAAGCGATTAAATCGTCATACAAATAAACGATCTTAAGAGTTTCTATAAATACCTAAACGCTTATAGATGAAGCATACACATGGCCTATAACAATAAAATATATAGGCGTAGCGAAAAGGTCTAAAAAGGCAAATCTCATTTGGTCATAAAATAATGCACCGTCATTAGTAACATTAATGATTATTCGTCATTTTTAAAAGGTACTTTTTATTTACACATGTATCATCATAAAATTGCAGCGTTAAAAAACTGCAAATCGGCTGATATGAGATTCAAACTTAGGAAGTGGATGAGTCCTATTGATTATTTGTTATTTAGTTTTATCTCGAGACTTCGTCCAGTTCATATTTTGACTTTTTCATGTTTTGTAAGGCGTGTTGTTAAACCACTATTATTCTTATATAATAAATATAAAAATCCTACTTTGGTAATAAGATTATATTTGAAAATGTTTTAAAAATATGTCCTTACAGACTTGAAACTAAAAAGCCACAACACGAGAACATTTTAAAAACATACATTACGTGATATTTTTTATACAAACTGAATGTCTGTCTGTTCTCTTTTTCTACCTTTTTCATTCGAAAGCAAATAGAAATTTAAAATCGCCGAAGACAACATTTGAAATATGGAACATATTTTATGTGTATAATTTCATATGTCGGTGGCCGCGGCTTTCAGTCAATATTGAATATTCAACAACTACTGCTTACTACTCTTCATCTCACTGCACACACCATTGTCGTAATGTGACGTCGACTCAACGAGTCAAACCATTCGAAAAAATAAAATAGTAACACTTAAGAATCGCGGCCATGGTGATTCCATTATTCGCCAAACATTTAAAGAAAATAACTATTCTGTATTTATAATGATAGTATTAAAAAACAACTAGCATTCTATTCGTTTCAATACAAACTTATAATACGTTAATAAAAACACGTTGTTTGATAATAAGGGGACAATAATACTTCGCTATATACGTGAAAATATTAATTTAAAAATCACAATTACATTACATTTACATATTTACACAAAATAACATAAGTTCGAAAATATGACTCACGACAATATAAGTATTGAAAAAGATATATACATCATACATATATATTTTGTATATACAAATGCTAAGTTAGTCTGAAAACAATAATTTTATTTCAAGATGCTTTAATTAGTATAATTGCTTAGTAAGGTGGATATTAACTAGCAAAGGAACTTTTTTGTTGTTACAATGACGTCATGACAGTTGCATGTACATATGGCAAGAATTTTATATGAACATTTTAAATTAGGATCAAAAATATTACAAACTGGTTATTTTTTCTTGAATGTGATACAATATTTCGTGTTAGTAATTTACAACTTCGAAATCATTAATTATTCAGAACGTCATTCTTTATTATACGGTCCATACATACTTAATTCAACTTCGAAGTTTGAAACAAAACTGGGATAATCTTATAAGCTACTGCAACTACGGCGACATAATTATAATGATACGTAATTGAGACTCTTCGGCAATTTTTTTATCGCACTTGACGGAACTGAATGTTGCGGCTAGTCACGTGACTTTAAGAATATTGTCTAATCGTAAAAAAATACACTACATTTACTGTCTGCATTGGCTGGACGTCACACGTAAAAAGAGCGATAAGGAAAGCGTCGGTATTCACTTCTTATATTCATCACTAATTCAAGTACTACAGGCATATAGAAATGGCATACACACGTGATTTTCTTCTGGTATCTTGTGGCATTAAACTGATACTTTACAAATATGTGCACATCATCTGTCGATACCGGAAACAGGATTCAGCACATCTGTTTTGTCAACGGCAACACCAGTCTACCTTACGGCTAGTAATCACTGTAGTTAACGCATCAGTAAAGAAGACTAGTACCGTACTAAATGGTGTCCGATACTTATCTAACACGACACGGCCTAGCTAAACATTTTCCATGTTTAACAGCAATCGTGGTTTCGAACAATATGAAAGCTATTATTGTTCGTAGACGTGTGGCAGTAGGTAAGTCCATAGTTGTAAAAAGTTTAGACCATGATGGGGTCGTCGGACGATAGCTGTCGGTGCAGCAAACGCTGCGATCGCAGCGAGGCCGCGCCGGTGCTGAGGTCGTCGGTGCTGCCGAACTCGCCGTCGTGGTCCGTCGTCGACAGCAGGTCGTCGTCGGACGTGGCCCTGTTTCAGTTACACGATAAGTAATATAGCATTTTAACTGTACTGAAAGGATAACAACTGCTCTTACATCACTGTCATTGACTGTATATTTTTGCAAATCTATACAAATAAACAAAATTGGAGTGTCTGTTTGTAATATTAATTTTTACTAAATGCATTTTTACTAAACGCTTTTTACTAAATGCATATGTATGTATACACGGTACATATACCAAAATAACATTTTTTTTCAATTTTTGTCTGTCTGTCTGTTTATTCCGACTTATCTCTGGAACAGCTGGACCGACTTGGAGGGCTTTCACTGGCAGATAGCTGATGTAATAAGGAGTAACTTAAGCTAAACTTTTATTTTAGAAAACGTGTTATGGTTCCGCGAGAAAACTTAAAACTTATGAAATCTACCGCGCGCATCTCATTTTGTTAACGCGGGTGAAACTGCGGGATGCAACTAGTCAATTTATATATACATTAATAATATTGCAATATCAGCCTGTACTGATTAACGAAAGACAGGCAACGTCGCGGGAAATATCAAAAGGCTATATTTAGCCCCAAAAAATTGAGATTTTAAATAAAAATGACAAAAAATGTACTTGAGCGGAGTCGCAGTGGTATAATTACCCTCGTAAATTAAGACGCCATATAAAAATGCAATTAAATATTTTAAGCCACATTACACTTGTTGAAACACTCGGAGTTCCATTTAGTGCTAAATTAGAAAAAAAACCGTCCAAGTGCGAGTCGGACTCGCAGGCTAAGGGTTCCATAGTATTATCATTAAATAGCAGCAGACAAAACAAAATATACTTATTGAAATATAAAACATATTTAAAAAAAATATTGTCATTCTCCATAAAATTGTAAAAATATTAATATAGGTTTAACAGTTTTCTAAATACCAACATAAGTTTTTATTTCATAGTATTTGTATGAATTACAAAGTTATGTTATTCGGTTTTTGAAAAAGTGCTATATCTTAAGAACTGTCTACCGTATCTTGCTCGAACTAATTTTCGTTGAAAGTTTTCCTTGACATCTGCCACGTATGTTTCATTCAGATTTTTGACTCTCTTAGTTTAAAAGTTTTAGGAACCTCAATGTAATTTTTAAAGACCTTTCTATAGACACTCCACACGTGTGGGCAAGATTAAATATTTTATTTTGAGTTTCAGCTCCGTGTATGTGCCCCCCCCCCCTAAATTTAATATATATTTTTTATTTTTGTACATAATTAGGTAAGAGTTTTACAGAATACACTTACATACCAAGTTTCAACACTATTGACGTTTCTATTTGGCTACGGAACCCTAAAAATGAAAAAGACTGTACAATAATAAGACCGATTTATTTTATTTCTGGTTCATGGTATTTTATTCGAGTATTAGATAAGAAATCGTCCGATTAACAAGTGCCTCGATATGCTCGGTTTCTTATTATGTATGTTTTTAATCGTTATACTTATGAAATATTTTAAATCTAATAGTGATTATTGGAAGAAGAGAAATATTAAATCCGTGGATGGATTGATGTGGAATTTTGTCATGGGAAATCGGTCTTTGTCTGAAATTTTCAAGGAAGTATACGATGTTCATCCAAGTTTACCTTATATTGGTACAATATTTGCTATGAAACCTGCTTTACTTATTCGGGATTTAGATAATATACGGGCAGTGTTACACGGGGATTTTCAAAGTTTTTATGCAAGAGGTTTCCCTGCAAATACTACGGATCTACTTGCTGATAACTTATTGTTTGCTGAAGACTATAATAGATGGAAGTTAATAAGGCAAAGGGTCTCTCCATTCTTTACCACAAAAAATTTAAAGAATATGTTTTACATAACGGAAAGGTGTGCAAGAGACTTAACTGACTATATTGCAGAAAATCCTCAACACACAGAAAATCCATTTAATATAATATATACATATATTGCTGCTTGCATTAGCTCTGGTGTATTTGGCATTGACAAAGAAACACAGAACACTATGAAAACGCCATTCAATAAAATGGCGTACCAATCTGTAAAACCATCTTTTAAACTCAATTTGAAATTTGCTATCTCGAATATTTCGCCGAAACTTTTGAGATTATTCGGTTTAAAAACATTTGGTGCTTATGAAGAATTGTTTATAGATGTGATGAGAAAAGCAATGGAAAAACGTAGAAGAGATAAGAAAACCTATTATGACTTTATTGACATATGTTTAAAGTTAGAAGATGAAGGCGTGATGAAGGATTTTGTGACTGGTTATGAAATGGAGGTTACTATAGAACTTTTGGCTGCTCAAGCATTTGTTTTCATCCTTGCTGGCATTGATAGCTCTGCAAATGCTATGCATTTTACGTTACTAGAATTGTCAAACAATCCAAACATATTGCAAAAACTGCATGAAGAAATTGATGAAGTATTTAAAAATAATAGTGGTACTCTTGCATTTGAGGATATTGACAGATTGGAATATATGGAAAAGGTGAGAAATGAGGCTATAAGAAAATATCCACCAATTGGAACGATCCAAAGGAGATGTTGTAAAGAGACTATTCTACCGGTTGGTGGAATCAACGTGGAGAAAGACACTACTATTTTTATACCAATATATGCGTTACACAGAGATAAAGAATATTTTTCCAATCCAGACCTATTTGATCCAGAAAGATTTTCTGCAGAAAATATAATTAAACTTAACGATTATAGTTACTTGCCATTTGGAGAAGGTAAAAGGAATTGTATAGGTACGTACGAAAATAGATAGTAAAATATATATATTACTAATAATAAATTTCTTGGACTCGAAAATCTGACGATGAATTAGAGTAATGAAATGACTGTTGGGACAGGACGGCAGACTAATTATTTTTTAACGAATAAATAAGTATTGAAATTTCAATTATTATTGTTGTCAATACGGAAACAAAGCGGTTACATCCCAATTTATAGTTCTATTTTCATTTCATTTAAAAAATCCTCTGACCTGCATTCCCAACAGTCAGCACAGGCGCTAATTAATTAACATTACATTGTTTTAACATTAACGATATGAATCAATGGACGAAACATTAAACCTGATGTGTTTTTTCAGGCTCAAGATTCGCTCGTATCATAATGAAAACTGGCTTGGCGTGGCTTCTTCGCAAATATACACTCAAGGAGCAGTCATATTCCCCGGATCACTTTGAGCAGAGTTTCTTCAGTGTTCGAGATCCAAAAGCTTCCTACGAAATAATTCCAAGAACTAATTCTTGTTATTAGATGAGAACGAATATGTCTTCCTAATTCAATATTAGAAGTATGAAAGTAAAGTATATGTGGCTCAACAAATCAAGAGATTTTAATAATTTTTGTGTGTACCTAAATGTATGACATGTTAATTTTTTTGAGAAATTATATAATAATGCACAAAAAGCATGGCGCTGTATCAAATCCCGAACCACGTTAACGGCATATGGTTCTTAGATGTTGATTAGCTCTGCAGCATTGGTTCTATTTCGCAACGAATTGTCTGTATTATCTTGATTCTTAGTTGTACATCTGCTTTTACGATTTAGCGCTGTTGTTACGTGAATTTGATATCATTTATTAATCGAAAAATTTATCCGTATTTTGGTTGGAGTAATCTAGCAGCACTAATCTAGCTGAACTCAATAAGTATTCGAACTGGGTTTTGACTTGGTTCAGTAGGCAATGGCATATGGCGCTATTAACGACAAAACCACTAAGGTTTTCCAATATTAAAATTTAACAAAGATAAGACAAGGAGCATATTTGAATTCTAAACACGCAATATTGACTTTTTCATCCAAAGAAAATTGGGCGAAAATATTTCCTTCATTAGGTGTTGGGATAAGTAGCAATACCTTTACAAGTAATATACTCGTAAATTCACTCCATTACATAAAATATAATGAACACCTTAGACCCACGGAAAGCTATTTCAGAGCTTAATTATACTGGTCCTATCAAGTAACGAACATAACAGTTAATTAGGCCTGTTGGGGTTAACTTCTATTTACACGTACATATAATTATTAGCTATATGTATGGTACGGCTTTGTATCCGCAGTTTGTATATTAAGTACGCAATGCTGATATCTCGGATTTTTCAGTTTTTATCTGCGTAGAAATTTCCATGGTCTATGGATTCTTCAAAAAGGTCTTAAAATCTCGTGATGTTTATGATACGTATATTTAATTTCAACATATTATTATTCTTCTTAAGATCTCTACTTTTGAAAAAGCCCTGTATTATTGATTTATATGTGTGTTGAATGTTATTTTTATTTATTTACGGGTACTTCAAGATTATTTTCAAAGTACGCACAGACACTTCGATTTTATTCATTAGTACGGACTGCTTATCATGGAAGCGAAGTAACTGTTTATTTTTTGTTGCACGGTGATTCTAAGCGAGCTTTTTGCGAAAGCTTTCTTCTGCCTTTTGTGGTCGTATTGAATGCGATAGGCAATTTACATTTGAATAGTCTAGTTGGGAGTAAAATAAATCATTTCATGCTAACAGCCTAGACAAAGACTGGACTTATACTGAAATTTATGAGACCTTTCAGATTTTTTATACATTCGTTTATAAATACACAATTCTAGAATATTTAGCATAGATTTTTTAAGCTAATCAAAACATGTAAGCTAATGTTATACATTATTAGGTATAATATTTATAATTATAATAATAATAATATACTTATCAGGTAAACATCAGGTACTAAAAACAATACAAATAAAATGAAAATTGTCTTGTGTTGTTAATATTGTATTCTTGGCCACAATTATTTTATGTTCCGTTCGTAGATACGAGTCTTGTGGCAACTGGGAGAGGTCACACTACTTTAATATTTTTAGCCGTGTACCTTGTACACTAACTGTACGTGTAACCTTAGTACACTAAGGTAACAAAAGTCATGCAGGACCATTAAACTTTATACAAATACTTACATTATCATCTAAATATTTTAATGATCTCAGATACAGCTCTTGTTGGCGAGGTACCAGCGAATCAAAAGACCGCGCCACTTAAAGTTCCACTAAGTGTTCGCACTTAGCGGGCTGGTATACAATTTATGAGCTACTTAAGCACGCTGCAAGCTGGGGAATAGAATATAAACAACAGAAATACTAAATAATAAAAACCCTTTATAGTGAAACACTCTAACATGTGGCCGAAATGTTGACATGACTATGATCTTCCCTTATTCATATAAATCGATTTTTAAAAAGTTAACATTCTGAATTTCAATTGTAATTTTGATTTTAGCTGTAACGGCATGCGTTGTCAAACTTTAGATAACTACAGTTAAATTTCAAACAACATTAAATTACAGGATACTTTCAGTACTAACGACTCAATTTACTCGGTTTTACACAATGCATACCGAAGTGCTCAACAATACAAATTATATCTCATTTACAAACCGCAGTGAATGAATGAACGCATGATTGAATGAATAATCATTGCTTTAAAGAATGAATTATTTATTTTGCGTACATCTACGCCATTACGATGAAGCTCGGATCGGTTTGTAGTGTTTTAAATCCTTTTTATGCTTTTAATTTTTATATAGCAATATTTTCGAAGTACTATGCCATGTGGTTTTTCAATAAAAGTGCAAAAAGAACTCTATAAGTGTTACTATTTTCCATCAGGTAGCCTGTGTGCCTTTTTATTAGGTTTAACTATAATAAACCTTGTAATATTCATGTATTCCTAATGTTTAACGTGGCTGTAATTTTTGTGTCTCTGTTTTTAAATCCAAAAAGTAGTGATTTATATAATATTATTTAAAGAACAACTGAAATCAACTCTTGACTTCTTGACATGGCAAATTTAAGTTATTTGTTTTGTTTATTGTTCTTTTTTTAGTTTATTGAACTAGTTCTATTCCGTTTACGAGTTGGCAAATTCAGAAATATGAACAACATGAAGCAAAAATTAACAATGTTTAATAAATGCACTTGTATTCTCAGGCACTGTTATATGGAGAATAATCGATTGCCTGCTTATTGTTAAAGGCAGTTAAAGGTTAGCTCTTCAGATAATGGTCTCGGTCTGAATGCAATCCTGCAAATATTGACCAGAGTGCGGAATGAGTGTCTTCACTGTTGGGAAAATATTGGAGTCGAGGAAAACGGGCTCGTTTCGTGGAAATTGTATTGTGTTTATGCACAAAGCATGTTGGTCGAATAACTTGGTTGCGGGAATAGGATTTCTAAAGAATAAAAGTCAAGAGAAATATATTTTTTTTTACAAAGAGCGCATGTTTGTGTTATACTATTGCTAATTTTACTTCCCTTATTTTGTCCTTATTTTGGCATCTGAGATGGTATCCAATGCTACCATAATTTGTAATTCATTATGAACCAAAATATTTACTGCTAATAGCCTATCTTTCCTTTCACATCCAAAAGTACACTAAACCCAAATTTAAGTAGTCATCTGTTCATCTGATTTAAATGTTGTTACATTGGTCAATTACGTCAAATTTACTTTTGGACGGAACCAATACATCTTTGTCCCGAACTAATAGAGAGCATTCTGACCTAATAAGTATTGTAGTGATTTTCGGCATTACATCAAGAGATAACGCTATAAGTATTATAATTCTTGCTATCGAAGCTTTCACAACATCTTGCTTAAATATAAGTTCCAAACTGAAGCTATCGTAGCAATATCGCTCCCTAGGCATAGTAGGCAATGATGACAGGTTACAGTCAGATGATCTCCCTTTGCCGATGTTTATTATACTTAAAATTATCGTGATATAAGTGTACAAATGAACACACTGAGGACGTTGTGTTTTATAATTAAGTACGGATTTGCGTCAAGAAATTACCTCTCAAAACGTTTACCTTGTGCATGACTGTGACCGTCACAGTTCCCTGAACCGTTGGTTTTGATTTGATGTTATCCTCTTATTCAAATTAATCTTATGTTGATTCTTCTGTGGAAACTGAAAATAATTTAATGTAAGCGCTCTTGAAGTCATCCAGCACTTCGAAATATTTGAGTTCATTTAATTTGCTATTTCATTTTATGTGCGTATCATTTATTTTAACAACAAAGGAAAGCATGAGGGCGAAAAGCCATTTGGTCATCACGATGGGTTATGACCTAAGTCTTTGTTCTGATAGGGGACTAGCCCAGCAGTGGGACAGTAATGGGTTGATACACCTAGAAGTATAAAATGTTGTAATTAGTTGAACGTGCACTTATGTGGCTCTTTAATTAATTGTCTGGGAGCCACAGGGCTTTTAAGTGCTTACCTAATCAAGTGTCTGATAAATTACCCGCATTGATTAATTATGTCCGTAATCACGGCAGAAACCCTAGAATATCCTTCCCTTAGTAGGAAGAAAGTAAGATGTATTTTTCTTTTTCTATAAGACGTAACAATGGTTCCTTACTTATTATAGCTTTTCGGAAACAAAATTGTACTCGGCTTTGAATTCTGGAAGGCCGGGGTTTAGTTCCTGTGGACATTGTTAATGTTTCTTTAAATAAATTATCATTTGCTTTATTAGGTAGCGAACGAATTATAAGAAAAAATATTATATATGCCAGTGACTTCTGGCATTCCACGTAGCAAAATAGCTAGCATACGGTTTCACGCGTAAAGGGTTAAAGGTTCTATTCTGGGTCAGGCATACATAAAATATGTCAAATTTAGATTTCTATTCTGGTTTTTGTGGATATCCATGATGTAACCATCACTGAGATTTTCAGTCGATGTATGTAGAAAGTATCTTTTTTTCACAATGCCTTGAATTTATGTAAATCACAACGAGTTCAACCATCTACATTAAGTCGTCAAAGTATTATCGAACTGTTAATAATTATGTTTATGATTAAAACGACAATAGATAAAACTATAGTTAATGTTAATGACAGTAATTTATTATCATAATTATTTTAAGCAACATTCTTACTAACGCGCTATGATGCGGACCAAGTCCATTTACTAACGATTTGTCTGACTACGTACGGTTAACGACAAACGATAAAGGTAAAGAATTTAAGAAATAAGAATTGACATTTTTCAAATTATTTGGAAATGAGTCAAACGAGAATTTTAAGAAACTAGAGCCTTTTGTAGTTCAGCTCCAGCAGCATCACTGCCCCATTTATTTCTACCTAACATCAGCAATGTTTCTGGTTTGAAGGGTGTTTAAAGGGAGAAATTCTTATGCTATATACACTTGTCCACTTGTGGTCGACCTTAGATAGGGCTCTAATCTTACTATTACTACTCTTACTATGTACACAACTATATGTGTACACAAGCTCCGAATTCCGACTATTAGAGCACAACCGCTCACAGTGATCTTGGCAATGTAACATAAGCTTTACGGGTTATCTCTTTTTGCCTAAATATATGTTTGTAATTATTGAAGAAAAATACAATATCTTCGTGTAGCTTTAACTAGTCAAATGTAGTTCTAAACTTAATCACATTAAGTTTTCGCAAGAGCGTACGCAATGGTGGCTTCGTCTTTTCTATCTGGTATATAGATGACTCCAAAACAACTACTTAAAAAATTTTAATTCACAACTTCTGTGTTACTTCTGTCGTTGAATGCGACAAGTTCTTAAGATAAGTTATGGTTATTGCGGTTAATGTTTATTATTATTAATAAATTAATGAGTTCAGCAAATATGCACGTCATTGCAGCAGATACACTTGTTATAAGAGTAGAGGGTATTGATAGTAACGCTAGTAGACGGTGTAAAGTTACTTATGTTGTCTGTTAACTCAGTTAATTAAATTGTGTTTAGCAATGTTATTTTTCTTGACATTGATTGTCATAGTGATAGTTTTATTATTTTTTTATTTAAGAAACGGTAAAAATTATTGGAAGAAGCGCAATGTAGTGCATGCAGATAATGTGATGTTAAATTTCCTGTGTGGTAGACGCTCTCTTCCTGAAGTTTATAAAGAGCTATATGATCGTTTCTTTGATCAGAAACATATTGGCTTTTTCGTGGGCACACGGTCGGCTCTTATGTTAAAGGATGCGGATGATATCGCTTGTGTAATGCAGGGTGATTTTCATAACTTCCATAGTAGAGGCATCGTCACGAATCCAAATGACATTTTAGCTGATAACTTGTTGTTCATGAATGACTATAAGAAATGGAGATTATTGAGGCAAAAAATCTCCCCAGTGTTCACGCATATGAAGCTAAAGAATATGTTTTATATTATGGAAAGATGCGCACGAGACTTTGTCAAATTTATTGAGAATAATGCTAAGATTAGAAATAATCCTTTCAGTGCTCTTTACACATACACAACAGCGTCTACCGGTGCTACAGTTTTCGGTATAGATACACAAACACAGAACACTATGGATTGCCCCTTCATGGATATGGCATGGAAAATATTTGAACCGAGTTTCTTAGGCAATATGAAGTTTCTTGTAGCCAATCACTTTCCTACAATATTTAACATGCTGAATTTAAAAACATTTGGAGAACACGAGAAATTTTTCGTTGGTGTCATGAAAAGAGTCCTTGAAAGTCGTAGAAACAGTAAAGAAATGCGATTCGACTTTATAGACACGTGTCTTGAATTGCAGCAAAGTGGAACTTTACAGGACTTGACAACAGATTATAAACTAGAGCCTACAGATGAGATCCTAGCAGCTCAAGCCTTTTTCTTCTTTATCGCGGGGGCGGATCCTTCAGCGAGTACGATGAACTATACTTTACTGGAACTGTCAAACAATCCTCCAATTTTAAAAAGGCTACACAAGGAAGTTGATGAAGTATTTGACAATTGTAAAGATACACTCACTTATGAGGATGTTGACAAACTAATATATTTGGACATGGTAATTAATGAAGCTATGCGGAAATATCCAACTATCGGTGTAATACAGAGAACTTGTATGAAAGATTCTGTTTTACCGACAGGAATAAAAATTGAGAAGAATACTGTGGCTATCATTCCGGTATTCGCATTGCATAGAGACGAAAAACTTTACCCCAATCCAAATTTATACGATCCAGAACGATTTGCATCACACAACGTCTCAAATATCGGCAAATATACGTATTTGCCGTTTGGCGGAGGGAACCGTATATGTATAGGTAGGCAATAATAATGTTAAAATTTGCAACATTTTATATCTCTTATCGAGTTAACCCATTCTTACTATTACCGTGTTTGCTTTAAGAGTTGGTAGAGTTAATTTTACCCATCGTGTTGGAAATGTTTACCTACGCATTAATGTGCGAATGCATTTATGATGATTAGGAAATCATTCGATTTATATTTTGCATGATTACAGTATGGAAAGTGGGCATTATCGTCATTTGATAGCTCTCGCTGTCCCAATTAGTGGTGCCCGTTAACCACAAATATGTTCATGACACGATTCTCATTATATATGGCATTTGATGAATTTCCGACACATATACGGGTATCATGTTGTTTGTAGAATCGCCCGGTTTATTTGACCTTGATTTCCTTGTAAAGTTCGAACGATTATTTATTTTCAATACTTCCAATCATACTAATTATTATAATGAATTAGTAGCCTAGTGTTCCAGCCTCTGCCACATACGGCGCTCCCTGTAATCCGTCAAATTATATATTTCTCAACGTACGGTTGAATAGATTACGACTGGCTGGATCAATAAACCTTGAGTTATTTTTTTGTTTAATACAAATCTAATACAATATACGTACATACTAAATTAAGAAAATATTTATTGTGTATATTTATATGACATATATACACGAATAACAATGCAATGTTGGGTTATCATGAGTCCATAACGGTAACAAAATTTTCCTCCTTTTTTTCAGGGTCAAGATTTGCTCGTCTTCAAATGAAGGCCGGTTTAGCATCACTACTTCGTCGCTTCACTTTAAGGGAGCAAAATTACCAGACCGTTCACTTCGAGCCAAGCTTCTTTGCCATTCGAGACCAGAAGGCCACGTATGAACTAATCCCTAGGAACTAATGTTGGTCCTAACGAAATTGTTAATGAATTGACCAAATTGACATTATGGTCAATAAGATTACAATTCGTTCTAAGATATTTACGACTTAAATATTAATTCAAAAAGTGCGTGTGTTATGCTAAGGTTTCGAATAGGCTAAAATAATATTAAGTGATAAATCGGAAAATAATTAAATTTAAGAAATTTAATATGTTATGAAAACAGCTTTTGGTTTGTTTTAGATAAGTGTAAATAATATAGATTTTCTTTCAAACTTTTCGCACTTCTTTATTTTATTTTAAGATTCCGAAATACCAGTAAAATAAACCGGAATGTAAATTTGACTCTGGTGCCAAGCCTTAGTGCGGATTTGATCCGCTTCTGCTTGACAGCCCTTCTGAGGTGTCTTAGCCTGTAAGAATAATACAACAATATGTAAAAATAACATGTTTGTACAAAGAAGCATCACTACTTTAACTACTCGTGGAATGGTTGGCGCAGAGCAATACGTGTCCGAAGTGAGGAGGGTCTCGTACCGGCTGGCGGGTCTCATTACTGTCCGCACCTGGCACACCTGTCCGAGCTTGACCTTTACGTGCGTTTTGGAAATACATTCCCTTCAGAAGTTGTACTTTTTAGGCGTTACACGAAATATATATGAGCATGAAATTTTAACAAACGCACATACTAGTACACGAAAAGATATTTGTATTTTTATTGCAATTTGTAACTTGTACGTTTTGGTTCATAAGTAGTTATTACTCACATAATGTAGAAAAAAAACCTATAGATACATGTCCATAGTGAGATTGATCCAATACAGGCTGGAGCGTCTTATAAAGTGTTACTGTCCACACTTAGCATACCTATTCTAGTCTAAACATGCATTTTGGACCTATATGACTTTAACGCGTCGGTCGTAGTCTCATCGGTGATCGTCGAGAGCAGTGAGCTGTCGATGTAATAGATCCCTCAATACCCTAAAAATATTTAAATTATTTTTCAATAATTTAATTCTGGGATCAAAGTTTCTAGAAAAACTTACACACTTTTGTGTGTTTACTGAAGAATATATTTAACCAGGTTCTTTAAAAGTTATGTTTTACTTGATAGTGGATATCAAATCAATTTTCTATATTATTTATTAGTAAAATTATAATAATGTATAAAAACTAAAATAATAATCACAAATAAATACCAGCTTATCCTATATTCAATTTAATTTTATATATTATCCAATAAGCATCCGTAACTAAATATTTCTCGTAAAGTAATATTTATTACAGGGTTCCTTCAGTCTTTTCGTCTTCACACTCACATTTCCATTTACATGATGCTTTATACACAATAATCACGCACTATACTTACTAGACCGCAAATCCCTATTTACGCACATTACAATGCAATAACAAATAAGATTTTAGATATTTTATTCTCTTCTAATGAAAAGTTTATCGTCTGTAACATTTGTAATCAACCCCAAACAGGATTTGAATCTTATCGACTGTCAACTAAAAATTGTATTGGAACATTTCGTGTAAGAAGATATATATGTATATGCCATATTTATATTCCATAGGATGAAAGGGGAAAGCGCTAAACGCTTTCCCCTTTTATCCTAAACAAAGGAAGTTAAGATGATGGTGATTTTTCACTCTAAAAACATTTTACAAAAAAAAATTATCAAGCGTCCGAACGGAACACTAATTTCGAGAGCCTAGCTCGATCTTATTCAGTTGTTATGAGATTATAGTCTTATGTCATAATCTTACGTAGGTATTTAAATAATATTAATCCATATTATATATGGCTTGTGCAGTTATTGGAGAATACATACATAATAAGGTTTCTCAGAACCACAAGTGCCTTAACAATGTTTGATTTTACATTGATGTTAATAATAATATGTTTGATAGTTGTTTTCGCAAAATATTTATCCATTAATAAAGATTATTGGAAAAGAAGAAATATAAAGCAGGTGAATGGATTAATATGGACTTTTGTAACAGGAAAACGGTCATTGCCTGAAATATTCAAAGAAATATATGATGCTCATCCAAAGTTACCTCATGTTGGTACATTTCTTGGTATGAAACCAGTCCTAGTTTTGCGAGATATAGAGAACATACAGGCTGTCCTACATGGAGACTTTCAAAGTTTTCATTCGAGAGGTCTGGTTCCAAATGAATCGGACCTTCTCGCAGATAACTTATTATTTGTTGAAGATTTTAAGAGATGGAAATTAATGAGACAGAAAATAGCACCGGATTTCACAATAAATAAGCTTAAAAATATATTCTACGTTACGGAAAAGTGTGCAAGAGATTTTATTGACTATATAGAGAAAAATCCTCAATTTATAAAAAATCCGTTTCAAGCAGTTTATGCATACACTACAAGTTGCATCAGCTCTTCTATACTAGGTATAGAAAAGGAAACACAAAATACAATGAAAACACTGTTAAGTGAAATAGCGTACAATTCTGTAAAACCAACTTTAAAATTGAATTTGAAATTCGCTATTTTAAATATATCTCCGAAGCTATTCCAACTACTGAATATAAAAGCATTTGGGGACTATGAAGATTTGTTTATCGGCTTAATGAAAAAGATAATAGAAGAACGTCGAAATGATAAAAAAGTTACTTTTGACTTCATCGATACATGCTTAAAACTAGAAGATACAGGAAAATTAAAAGACTTTGTAACTGGTTATGAAACGGGTGTTAACATACAACTTTTAGCAGCTCAAGCATTTGTTTTTCTACTTGGTGGCATTGACAGTACTGCAAATGGGACGCACTTTACACTGTTAGAATTATCGAACAATCCTAAGGCGTTAAAAAAAGTGCATGATGAAATTGATGAGATATTCGAAAATAATTATGGCACTCTTACATTTGAAGATATTGGTAAACTTGAATATATGGAAATGGTAATCAATGAGACTTTAAGAAAATATCCGCCAATCGCATCCATTCAACGGAGGTGTCGTAAAGATACAATACTACCCGCCGGTCAAGTCAAAGTAGAAAAAGACACCATTATTATAATTCCAACATATGCATTGCATACAGACGAAAAATACTTTCCCAATCCTGATGAGTTCGATCCAAATAGATTTTCTACAGAAAACAAGTCTAAAATCGCTAGGTTTAGTTACTTACCATTTGGTGAAGGAAAACGAAATTGTATAGGTATGTATAAAACTTTTGAAACACAATTGTCTAACTATTTCTTACTTAATACAGCGAACATAATACATTTACTTTTGAATATATTTTGTTCAAAAAATCAATTAAAATTTATAGCAACCTGAAAACTGTGACATAAAAAATATGAAGTCTTGTTTGTACAATCAATTAACATTTAAGCGTCAACACAATTTGATGTTGCCGAACCATTATTGTCTAACTGTAAACAAGAATATCCAAATCTAAAATTTCAGCACAGTTCTCGACAACTATTGTAATTTTAAAGATTATAGTTAAATTATTTTGAAGTATTAGAGTGAGTACTTTACGAGCCGCGTACGTAAAATGTTACAGTTGAAACCCGTTTTTAGATAGAACGCGTTTTTTCTAGTTAAAACTCGTTCTGACCAAATGCTTTCGTTAAAAAGAGAATTTACAACTGATATACTTGATTTTCAGATAAAACTAGTTGAAGATAAAACTAATTTATACTAGAATCTGGCTAGATAATATATTTCGGATAGAAAATCTAAAACAGATCTGTGATCTTTAAGTTACATGCATACTAACGGACAGACAAAGAGACTTTGTTGAGTTTTATATTAGTATTCAAAGGATAAGATAAAGAATAGTTATAAGGTATTGAAGGATAATACTAGTTACTTTTTGCAGGTATTAAATTGGCTCAAATAGAAATGAAGATTGGTCTAGCGTGGCTACTTCGTAAATTTACAATCAAGGAGCAGTCATACAAACCGAATCACTTTGAGACTAGTTTCTTCAGTCTCCGTGATCCAAACGCTACATATGAGCTTATTCCAAGAAATTAAAGAATATCATAAACTTATTTTTGTATTATAAGGTATTGTAGGTGAAACGTACTAATAATCCGAATACTTTTATGTTACAATCCTTCATGGTTCGGCTCAGTACCATTGTGTTCTGGTTTAGTGTGGCAATAGACGAGACGAGGCGTCCCAACACTCAAAACTTGATCTTCAGGGGAAGCATCGCATCTGTGTCCGGTTCCAGTTAGGGATTCCAATCCTATCTAGGGTTGATTACCCATCTTGATAGTTGTTGATTATCACCAGGTTTTTACGACTCCATATACTGTATTTTTATTTATTCTCTCTTCTTATATTAATTTTATGTGAATTGTTATAATACAATCCAATATAGAAACAGTTTTTTTAGGTTCACTGTAATTGTTTTTCTTTGTAATTGTTTCGAAAATTATATAAAGAATCGACGTAACATCCAACTTAAATGTGCACTTTTTTATTTGAATGAAAATGATAGTATTAAAGTTATCTCGAAAAGCAACGAATCGAAGGCAAGTCTGAGAGTAAAGTTTTAATAAAACGTTATAGGTAGACAGAAATTTTGCTACAACAAAAATAGCTACATTATCAAGTGTATATACAACGCTACGTTCTATTTACGGAAACAACTTTATTTAACATTTTCTCGCTGAGTTTCACTTGCTGGCTTGTTAGCATTTTGATCGTGTAAACAGCTGCGTTCGCGCTTCAGTGCTTCCTGAATGAAGTATTGACGAAGCAAGACTTCTTCCCTAATTTAGGGTTGATAGGCGCCAGGGTTGCCAAGCGGGGTAGAAACGTTCGGCTTTTAAGGGCCACCAAAATTAATTGCAATAAACATTGGCAATTCAATTATAGCCATGTTAATTTCATATTTGTGAAGTAAGACATATTGTTAATGTTATGTGAATTTGTACTTCTTTAAGCGCCATAAGATTTTACCACGCGTGTCCCACGCATACCAGTTCAGGTTATGGAAGGTTCTAATATTTTTTAATAACTGTCGTGTTTTCTGCATAACATTATTCATGTAAGCGATTTCATTCAATCTCAAATTACTATTTTTTATTTTATGACAAAAGTGTTTTATACAATTATTCTTTCTTTTAATAAATGAAGAGTGACTTCTATTGGTCATAATTAAGTTTGTGTTTTTTTATCACAATGATTTCTAGCGATGACCTTCATAAGTGCATATTTATGAAGTGTTTATTAATGTACAAGCCCAATGGACCCAGTAACGGTCCTAGTAGATCTGCTAGTTTTAGCGTCGGTAATTCACGTTTTGGTTACTTGCTGCGTTCGGTATTGAAAATGCTCATTGTAACTAATGTATCTATGCTACATCGCATTTTTGTGTTCATTTATTGCATCGAGTGTCCAAAAGAAAGTGCGAGGCATCGCAGGGTGTAGCTTTCAAAAAACTCTAAAATGCAGATGATAAAAGCAGTACATTCCCTGGGACCCTAATGAAACGCAATAAATCCGAAATATGCACGGAAATAGTAACAACCAAAATTTTGATCTGCTGTACCCATAATGTAAAAGATAAGGACAAATAACATTCTTTTACATAGAAAATATACTTACAATAAAAACACTCCACTTGAAATAACAGTAAACTTACTTCAAATCTACACAATTCCTAAATAAACAATCCCCGAAAACATTTGGATAGCTAGAAACTTATTGGATATTGGGATAACGCTATAAATAAATATTTGTAAAGGTCTGTGTATATTAGTGTGTTGACGAAAGATTGAGACACCGTCGTTTGATACTAGTTTTTGGGATCAAAGTCATATTTAAGTTCAATTCGGTGTAGTTCTTTACTTTTCTCAGTGTGCTCTAGGCTTGGAGTTTTGGGGACAGACCCATTTTGGAAAGCCATGTGGCGAAGTGATCATGATACCGGTTTAACTCTCAGGATGTTCCTGTTTCTATCTTAGACAAGACAAATACTGTATGTCCATGGCAAAAGTGATACACGAAATTATTGTCTCATTGCTGGCACGGGATTCATCTCAGCCAATTAGGTGTTCTCGTGAGGTTGTCTTCGGCTATTTAAGCGTGTAATAATTAACTTGTAATATGTACATAACTTAGAATAACTCAAGACTCGAAACATAGAGATACCTGGGAACTGAATTTAGGACCCTCCAATCGAGAGGCCGATTTTCAAAACATTATTCCTGAGATGTAAACCGTGGTCAACAAATTAAAAAAAATCGTACTACTAGGATATCAGCATAGTTATCAACCGTTGTATTACATAGTACAAAGCTTAATCAATTTTCCAAAGAAAAATAGTGCTTAGGCAGGCAGTTCAAATTCCAACCAAATTTAATCAAATTAAATCCCGTATAACTTTAGAAATTAAGGATGCCGCCTACTACATCCTGCCGGGAAAACATCTCCAGATTACACTCCAGTTAATTGAATACTGTTTACGAGATGGGCACCATTCATTATAATTAGCTACTACGGCGCCGGCTAGGTAGAATGTCGATTAAGCTTTATCTTAAATAAATTATCACCATATTTAACCGACGTCAGAAAAGGACGCTGTGTATTACACCACTATATATGTATGTATGTTTGTATGTCCGCCATTTTCACAAAACTACTGCTACGATTGGGATGCAGTTTTTGGTGTTTCAAAACATATTTTACAGGAAGGTTAAAAATTAAAAAGGAGCGAAATTGCGGATGGCAAAAGTAAGAACTCGGGCCGCCCAGCCATATTGCATGGGCAGGACGAAGGTATGGTTATACAATCTGTAGTATATATCCAAAGGATTTCGCGGTTGGAGAACTCCGGTGGTGCTTCGTTGGAGATCTTGACGGCCCCATAGTTTAGGGGTTAAAAATTCCACATAACCATTGTCGCTTCATAACCTCAAATATCATAATAACTTTAAATGTTTCACAAAAGAAAAGAAGTTGTGAGAAGATTCGCTTAACTCCTCGATATTGCGAAGACGTTACCAACACATACCTGTGCCTTTACTAGATGCAAATAAACATATTTAATAATAAAGATGGCCACTGAAGTAAAGAAACGAGTACTTATTTGAAAATACTCCCTAATAAACTCTGTGAAGCACGAATGAATCTACAATATCTGTCATTCATTGCTAAGCGTCACCTAGTTAGTCAGCATGTCGTATAGCTTTCTCTTCACTAGTTCCACTGCGCTATAAGCCGCATCTGTTCTAGATGTAAACCTCAAATGATCTTGTACTAGCAAATACTGTTTACGGGATAAATGCCATTTATAATCATTAGGCGCCGAGCGCCAAGGTCGGCTCTGTAGGTTTTGCGGGTTTAACAAGAAATTATTGTAGATTGGTTTGTATTGTGTCCCTAATTTTATGTCTTTATTGCGTAAATATCTTGCCTAAATTCATTTATAGAAAGGTTTACACTGAATGTATTCATGTAGGTTGACGTAAAGTACCCAATGTATCCAATATCGATAATAATTAATTTATAAATTGTTATCGCTTTTATTGCCTCTTTTAAAATATTAAATTGGTGATTGCTGATTGAACCTACTTTTTATAAATTAAATCCAGCGCTTAAACACTACAACCAGCATCAGTTTTATTCGCACAAGTATCGTCAAAAAATTTACCCCATCACACATAACAAAATATTTACCACGCATTAGGAAAAATCATATACCAGCTGAAGTAAAGCAAAAAAGAGGGTATGTCTTGCTATTTGACAGGTCTCATAAAACCCGGTCCCGCGGGGCGACGTGACGGACAAACCTGACAACTTGACGAATCGGCCGTTTAGAAACACACGGGTGGAGGATTGCGCTGAGCATAGGCTAAATTAAGAAAAAATCTGAGTAATTTTTATATGTAGCCATATGTATTTACAATATACATTTGTAAATACGCGGGTGCAGTTTTGAATGAGTATTTTAGAATACATTGAGAGAAAAAATGACGATGGTGGTAAGTTGTCTGGCATCCACACATTTCTACTAACACGCCAGATCCGTGATCCAGATCCTTCACATTAGAAATAGGTGGAACGGGGCTACTTTCTACTTGAAGTACACTAGTTCAACAACATTTGATTAAAAAATTGGTTAATTTCGTTAATAGGTGTATTGAACTTTCATTAATTTTTTAATCTTCTTATTAATTGTTTTAGAAACATAAAGATACTTATAACATTCTATAGGTATGTAATGTATACGATATATGATATCCTAGAATACAACAACATTCATAAATATTTATAGTGGCTTTGCATCTGATTGTTTGGTCATGTACATAACCGTATTTTTCAGGTTTTCTAGGAAATATTTCGCAAAACGCGTCTCACTAGTTGGGTCCATACGTGAGCGGTTACGTAGTGCAAAATGGGAGGACGTAGTCATTTTTATAAAGAATAGAGAGGGTTTTATGGTAAGTTACTATTTTGCTCTATAAAATAACAATGAAATGCAATTTATCGCAGTAACTATTCATTGTAGAGGAATTGATTTGATTATTTCCATATTTTTTTTATATACCGGAAAGTTTTAAGGTGGTGGAACCCTTTGTAGTTCGACTCCGGCGGCACCACCGCCACACTTAATTCTGCCTAATAACAGCAGTATTAAGCGCTGCTGTTTTCTGGTTTGAAGGTTGTGGTAAAGGAGATAAACTTTACGAGGCATTCCAACTTAGTCTTCAGGGCTAGCAACGCATCTGTGGTCGACTTCAGTTGGGATTCTGGTCTTATCTGGGGTGGATCACAAATGTCCATG